>CM055337.1:13733217-13934799 GCA_029228605.1 Salix koriyanagi
AGAAAATGAAAAGGAGAGTAAATGACATACAGAAAATAGATCTAGCTGGCTGTAATCGAACTGAGGAAAAATCAAGATTTTTGTTTTCCATATAAATAAGAAACAATATTAACGTAAGACTACAAAGAAAAATAATCTCAAGTTTCTAGAATCCTTTGGCAAAGGGTTCTGCATGTTGTGAGAAACCATTGCTGCACGCCCATCAAATGAGGTATCTCCAGCTCTTATGCAAAGGTTGTAAGAAGCTGAAGTAGCCATCTTGTCACTCATCCCCCCCGTGGAAAGAAACAGCAACAGAACTGCATGATAGTAGTATAGCTCTCATAAAATGAAGATTCAAAAAAGAAAACTTATTTCTAGATTTTGTTTTTTTATTTTTTGATCAATCATTCCAGTTTCAGGGTTATTTCAATTACTAAAATCAAAGTGATATTCCACAATATGAATATCTTTGTAGAAGAGGAGAACATTGAAGTTTTTAAGTTTTATTTTTTAAAAGGTTTTTAGGTTTCAAATTATCTTATAAAAGGGCAGCATCAAATCTCTTCAAAACCTAGTACTTGAGCTGTATGCTGAAGAATATTTTATAGGTTATTATTAAAGAATCATCGCACCTAAAAACTTAAGCTGTTAGGTAAGACCCCAGAATATGATTTATATTACTCTCTAACACGTCTCCTCAAATGAAAGCTCATTGGGCTTGAAACTTACACACACTCACATTATCTTGTGCTTGATTTTTATCAAATACAATGAGGATGATGAGATTTGAACTCGTGACTGCTGGGTCAACAAGGCTCTGATACCATGTTAAAGAACTATCTCAACTAAAAACTTAAGCTGCTAGGTGAGGTTCCAAAATATGATTTATATTATTCTTTATCAGTTATATGTGGTATGGAGTTGATCATGTGCAGTTCTTAACTTTGATGGCGAGGAAGATTTTCCATGGTTTCTTTGACTAGTTTGATGATATACTGGTCGGGTTGGCACAGAAGGAAATGTGGATGGTGCAATTTGTTTCTCCTCTTTCACTCTGTCGAAAATCACAGTAAAACCTTCACCTGACTGTGGATCTGTTTCATCCCATGCTCCAAATTTTGGAATTGATGCCGCCCTCTGATGCTGTCGTCCCAATTGAACCTAAGACAATATATTAAATATAAGTGAAAGTAATAAAGGAAATTAGGGTGATCAACCCTCCCTTTTTATTGAATAAATATGATCTTGCACAATGTAAACACATTTTATAGTATTCAAGCTGTTATTTATTAATAATTAGAATCTTTCTGTTTTTTATTTTTTTTTAAAATACAATTTTTTATTTATTTAAAATTATTTTTAGTGTTTTTTAAATTGTTTTAATGTGTTGATCTTAAAAATAATTTTAAAAAATAAATAAAATATTATTTTAATATAATTCCAATTATACTCTTGAGAAATTCAATCTCACTACTACCAAGTGGCGTGAGAATTAACCTCAGTTCTTTCTTTTCACTGTGCGTTGCGTCAACAAAGCTATTACCATACCTGAATTTTCTGTAATAATAATAGTAGATTGATATAAAAATGATAAAAAAATAGTAAAATCCAAGTTTGACACACACCTCTTAATAATCAAATGGATTAATTTAAAAGTTTTCATGCATTAAATTATGACCAAACTCGGAGAAATCATCTTATTACAGAATACCAGTTCAATAGAGCAAGTTGAATCAGAAGAATGAACCTATGGACCAGACTGATCTGCTAGTTCTTTGTAAACTAAATCCCAAGAAACATCTTTTAAACAGGGAAGAAAAGATCACGAAAAGAGAAACCATTTTAGTTGCAGGATGATCACTTACAGCCATTGATGGAGCAAGTACTGATCTTGCTGTAGAGATCGAAGAAAGAAGACAATGGAGAGACGATGATGAGTTTAGCTCGGGGTGGCCATATAATCTGAAGAGACGAACGTAAGATGCCTAGGAACCTTCTGGCAAAGCTTGACACAATGATGAATCGATTCTTACAAAGCTTACAAAAGCCAATGAAAAGGCTGAATGCAGTGTAAAAAGCTGAGCTATCTTGCTAGAAATACCGAATCTTTTGCTTTATTTGCTATGAATCGATCGCTTTGTTTTCACCTTTACAACATGTAGTGTTTGTACATATTGCCTAAACTATTTTACAAAAGCTACGTGAGAAGCTTTCTAATTTTTATATTTTTTCATAGTGGTGGATTATTATTTTAAGATAAAAAAGAGAGATAACTGGGACATAAAATACATGTTTTTCTATTTTCTTTCTAGCAATTCTTCATTTATTGTTTTTTTGATGAGGAATTCATAGATTATTTTCTCCCCCGACAAAAAATAAGGGACAAATAATTCTTCATATAAATATTTTGATTAGGACTTCATCCTAATTTTATCGTTTTCTTATATTTTTTTTGAAATCTAGATTACTAGAAATGACATGCATGTTTGCATTTAATGGATTAAATTAAAGAAGAAGAAGAAGAAACAGCAATTAAAATAATTAAAATCAAAGATAAAGTGCTCAAAAATAAAATAAAATAAAATTGGGGACCAATTAAATATATAATTTTCTCTTATACTATAGTGAGGAACTACATAGACTATTAGATACATGACTGTTTTTCTCCCTTCATTCATAATGGAAGAAAAATAGTGATCACAAAAAAAAAATGATATAATCCCCTGTGATGCAATTTGTTTTACGATAGAGGGATCAAATAAAATGTATACTCGTGCACACATTCAAAAGTCAAAGTAGATATGTTTAATATTTTTATTTCTATACATTATTTATAATTTTTAGATAAAATAAATCAAATCAAATCAAATATAATTTTATTCTCATACATTGTTTTCGTTTTTTGAGTCATATAAACTATATTACAATTATTGCACACACTTCAATTTTTATTTTTTTTTATAACCAGGGTGTCCGGGTCAGCTTGCGCGTACCACAATTAATCCCCGGACCTACTGAACATTCTACAAGCTCATAAACATGTAAGGCATCACGGAGATGACAAGCATGCCTGACAAGGTTTGAACCTGGGGTGAGAGGAAGGAAGAAGCACTTTTTGACCACCAGGTCAAGACCTTACTAGCTGCACACATTTCAATTTAATAATGGAGTATGAAGTGATCATAGGTATCTCCGAAATATTAGAGTTAATCCTGGTGATGAAATAAATCCAATGACATTTACTGTAATAACTAAAGCAAAATAAGTGAAACTGCTTGCTATAAATCACCTATAAAATATAATTGTTTGAACTATTTTCAGTAAATCGACAGCTTGAAAACTTGAAAGCTTACACACGTTCAAACGTAAAATCCAAAGAACATTAAGACCAGATGCTATGACACCTAAAACACATCAAACACTTCGTCAACTAATTAATCAGCCAGGCTCTGGAAATTGATATTTGAACCATTTTTTTTTTAACGTCGGTGTCTGGGTCAGATTGCACGTACCTGACTAATCTTACAAGATCTAGAATGAATGATCAATTACCAGTTTCTAGTACTCTGAGGGTTATGATACTCGAACTGGTGATCTCTAGGACACAAAACTAGATCCGGATCACTGACACACTTAATTTCCACTCAAATCTAAAACCAGAAATAAAAAAGTGTGTAAAAAGTAACTCCATGCACACTGACAGTGTGGGCTAATTGCACTATAAACAGGCAGCTTGTGAGGAGCGAGCATTCTGCACCAAGCAAGACAAGTTGACCATACAGATAAGTAGCGTTAGCGGAGAGAGTAGAGAGAGATGGAGAAGAAAATAGTGGGGGGCTTGATTGCCTTTTGGCTAATGATTTCTTCTGTGAGTGGAAACACAGGTGTGGCTAACGAGATTTGCACAGATCCCATTCTTGATCACTACCGCCCCATCACCATCTCTTTCTTGATGTGAAGATGTGGGATGGGATGTAAGTGTTATAGAATAATATAAATTATATTAAGATTTTATTTAACAATTTAAATATTTAAATGAGATAGTTTCTTAACATGTTATCAAAACTTTTTTATCAAGTAGAATGAAGGTGATGAGATTCGAACTCGTGACCGCTAGATCAATAAGGTTCTGATACCATGTTAAGAAACCATCTCATCTAAAAACTTAAACTGTTAAATAAAATAATATAAATTTTTAGAATCAGTCCAGCTAACAGATCAAACTCATGGCCTGGTTGATCTACCTATGCTCTGGTCAGGTTTGCTACAAAAATAACCCAAAGTTTACTCGATAAGCCTGGCGAGTCAACTCTTAACCCAAAGCTAGGATTGACTTGGATTACAAGGTCAAGGCGGTTTCCTGTCAAACTCGCTGTAAGAAAACATAGGCGGTTTCCTGTTAAGCCTTTTATTTTATTGTTTGTATAGTAAACACAATGTATTTATTTTATTTTAAAAAATAAATCCATGAATTTATCTGTTTATTTTTTTTTGGTTGAATTGAATAAAAATAGAATAAGTAGAAAAACGTAAAAAAAATACATGTAGTGGGATTATAAATTCATATTACTAAACATAACAGGCACGACTATGTATAAATACAATGTTATTAAACCTTGACTTGATGGATCACTGATTTAATTAGTAACTCATCGATGAGAAGGGAAAATTTTACTATTTTAAAAGATTTAAAACTCCTTAAATAAGCCTATAAATCTTATTTAACAAACTAAAAAACCCAAAATTAATTTTTTTTATAAACAAACTAGAAAAAATACCAATCTTAATTTCCTAAAATAAATAAATAAATAAATAAATTATCATAAAAATCATTTTTCTTCATATTTTAATTCCTATAAAACTCTCCTGCATCAATTAATTTGGTCAGAAATTAAATATTAATACATGGCACGCACCGGATTAAAATAAGGTCCAATCCGGTAGGCAGTCAAGGACGAAGGCAAAGTGAGGAATATACCATTACCATGGATTTGGCCACAGAAAACGCATAAACGAGGACACTACCATCACGACCGTTTCCATTTCTTGCCATGAATCAATCAACCGAACTCACACTTCTCTTCTATTTCTAACAACTTCTCCAATTTGTTCTCATTTATGTTCAGACAGCTTCTCAACAGCTAATATCTCAAAAATAACAAGAAAATGGCAGCAGCAAGTCTCTCTTCATCTTCATCTGCTGTATTCACAATCTCCTCATCCCTTAAAACCAGAAGACATCTCACTAAAACCCCGCAAAACCCTTTTCTTTTCAAACACAGCAGCAGCCCCACTTCACACCCTTTTCTTCTTTCCAGGTATTTGCTTTTGTTGTTTTTAGTTGCTAATCAAGAACAATAATCATCATCGAATTTCTAATCTTGATCGGGATTACTTGATGAAAGTTTTTATTTTCATCTTTTTTGTAGAAAGTTGTGTAGAGTTCAAGCAACAATTTTGAGAGAAGATGAAGAGAAGAAAGTTGCTGTTGAGGAATCGTTCCAACCCAAGACTGTTCAGGGTCCTCCACGATCTTCATCTCCTAGTGGATTGGAGACTTGGGCTATCAAGCTTGAACAATCTGTCAATGTCTTTCTCACTGTATGATTTATTTTCATCTGCTTGCATTGAATTAGTGGGGTTTCTGGTTTGTTGATTTCTATTCAATTATTGATTTCAACGTTCCCAATGTGATTTTAGTATAAGGAAATTGGGGTTTTTGTATGTAATTGATTGTGCTTTTGATTGCTTTTTATTGGCAGGACTCGGTGATAAAAATTCTTGATACTCTTTATCATGACCGCGATTATGCTAGGTTCTTTGTTTTGGAAACTATTGCTAGAGTTCCTTATTTTGGTCAGTATTACTTGCATATTGATTTCTTTTTCAGTTTTGATAAAACCCTATAAGGGTTTATTAGTTTCAAACTAAACAAGGTCTGTGTTATTAAGTATTAGAACTGGGGTTAATGATGGGTCGGAATATGGATGGTCATGTTAGCGAGAAAATGATCCTCTGGGTGTGTTTATGCTTTCAACATGAGAAATTTGATTGCACATTTTATTAGTGTATATATCATATTTCCATTAAGCGATGAGAAATTATTGCAGTTCATCAAAATTGAATTTGCTGACTTGGTTTTGGGGTTCATTGAATTGCTATCATTGTGCTGTACAAATATTGAATTTAGTAGTAATTGCCAATTTCTGAACAATGGCAGCCTTCATGTCTGTTCTTCACATGTATGAGAGTTTTGGTTGGTGGAGAAGAGCTGATTATCTCAAAGTGCATTTTGCTGAGAGCTGGAATGAAATGCATCACTTGCTTATCATGGAAGTAAGTATCTTTTGTAGTTTAATGATCTATATTATTGATTTCTGTTAGTGGGACATTTTATCTTTTATGTTTTCTCTGCTGATTATGGTCAGCAGTCATGGGTCTCAAGTCCAGTAAATGTTGTTTCACTGTTTCAATTTGTCATATATTGTCTGGAATGGCATTTGAATATAAAATGATCTGGAAACTTAATATAGATGAAGTAAAGATGGAAGCAAATTGAGGAAGGAAATGGATAAACCTGCTCCTTTTCCAATGAAGAGTGGTCATAAAACACAGAACATGCAAGCTCAACCCATGACACTAAGGGTCTAATCTATTTATATATGGTACAGGGGCTCCAAATACAAAATACTATAGCATAATTCTAATGATTCTGATGGCATCTTGATTTGGCTGCAGGAATTGGGTGGTAATTCTTGGTGGTTTGACCGGTTTCTTGCTCAACATATAGCAATCTTTTATTACTTCATGACTGTCTTAATGTATGCATTGAGCCCTAGAATGGCATGTAAGTATGGACATCTGGTTTTCTGGTTAATAACTTCCTTGCATCGTAACATCCCACTCATTCAATCCTCTTGAGTCTTGAGTGATTAAATGATATGAGAATTTATCAATTTATGAGAACATAACTGAAATAAAATGATGATCCAGGTATGCCTGTCTATAAATTTCAATTTTGAACATATTTTTGGAATTCTCATAAGCATTCCTTGATTCATAGAGCTCTAACAAGTTCCATGTTTGTTGGTTTTCTATTTTAGTTTGAAACAGATAAACATCATTCATTTTATTGGTACTTTTAATTGTTTTTTTTTTCTCTTTCCCTCATGTGATTCAAGCCACAGGAAAAGCACCCTAAATAAATTGTATAAGTCTACACAGTCATTCTCAATTGGTATTTTGATATTGAGCTGAAGTTGGTGATTTTGATAACTCAATTCCTTCATATTTATCTAATCCTATAGGAAAAGCACCCAAGATAAATTGTCTTATGGATGAGTCTTTTGCAGAACAACCTACATGTAGTCATTTATCTCAAAATGTCAAATTCGATCGATTCAACCTGATCATTCTTTTTCAGATCACTTCTCTGAATGTGTTGAGAGCCATGCATTTGCAACTTATGACAAATTTATCAAGGCCCGGGGAGGTATGTTAAGAGTTTCATATGTTGGTTGATGTTATTAGAGTAGTTGCTTGCACATCCATCAACTGTGTGTATAGATGTTGAGTAAAAACCTATTTGCATTACCTCTACTTCACTTGTATTTGTCATTTGGCTACTGTCATATTTTCATTTTGTACACGTTTCCTTTTCTTATTTTCTCGAGAGAAATTATGTGAATAGAGTTGCTAACCCTTAAGACAACCAATTATGATTTTTCATGTGATACAATTAATTACTAGCAGTCATCTATAATTTGACTGATAACTTCTGATTTATGAGGCCTTGGATGCTATCAAACCAACGGCTTGATGATATCAAAAATCTTTATGCATATGTATTCAGGTCATGGGTCACCCAAAAATCTATCAGCATGCAAAACAGTTTGATGAATGATCTCTATCATATGCTTAACATTATAGATTCATCTTGTCCAACATCAACAATAATATTTATTCTTATGCATTGTGTTTGCTTCTAATCTTTGTAGATGATTTGAAAAAAATGCCTGCACCTGAGGTTGCTGTAAAATACTACACTGAGGGTGATTTGTACTTGTTCGGTAAGTTTTTTTATTTAACAATGGTTGCATCTTATATGATGTGAGAAGTTGGGATAACAACCCTGTTCACTTCCAGATGAATTTCAAACTTCAAGAGCTCCCCATTCTCGTAGGCCAAAAATAGGTAAGAATAAACTGACTTTGTTCTCGAGAATTTTCATTTTAAAGAGGATTAAGTGGGAAATTGGAGTTAAACTAATAAAGTGACACTGACAGGACTTTTGTATTCTCTTATCAAATTCCTTTTTTTTTTTTGCAGAGAATTTGTATGATGTGTTTCTGAATGTCAGAGATGATGAGGCTGAACATTGTAAGACCATGAAGGCCTGCCAAACTCATGGAAATCTCCGCTCGCCACATTCATATCCAGAGGATGCTTTTGAAGATGATACTGGCTGTGATCTTCCTCAAGCTGATTGTGAAGGAATTGTTGATTGTATAAAGAAATCTGTAACATCTCCTCCATCAAATCAAAAGCAAAATATTTGAAGGCGAACAAGGAAACAGTATACATTTCAGGTGATGGATAGTGAGATATTGTACACACAGAAAGAAACATTTCAAATTTACATATTTTATACGCCTTCAAGCCATAATGAAAATTGAATCATTTTTTTAGCTTGGTTAGTCCATCTTAAAATTGCATTTTTAGAAATGATGTTTCCTGGACAATAGAGTTAGCAAATCTTGATGCTTACGGTCCTCTGTTAGCTGCCTAAATGGCATAATAGCCTGTGTGTGATAGCCAGAATTTCAATCCAGGAACCTGTCCAAGTGTGGTTGTGGTTGCTTTTAAAATGTTTTTTAGTCAGAAATATATTAAAATAATATTTATTTTATTTTATTTTTTAATAATTATTTTTAACATCAACACATGAAAATAATATAAAAACACCTCAAAATTAATTTAAAGTAAAAAATACAAATATTTTTATTTTTATTTTTTTAAAAGCATTTTAAAATGAAATGTGAAACAAGGTTGATGTATCTTAAGCACCCAAAATAAATTGGTCTATTGGATAAGATTGACTATATGAATCTTCAAAGATTTTAATTATGACTTTGATCTCGAACATTAATAACAAGTGCAGAAGTATTTATATTAAAGGTTTAAGGTTAGCTTGAATTAGGCTAAAATGAAAATATCTATATTTCTTTTTATAAGACTAAATTACTTAGTTTCTCTAATAACAAGTTTAATACTTCAAATCCTTATTTAAAAGGGATTGTTTGTTCACCTATTTTAATAATGTAATCTGAATAGAAGGAATTAATTTTTTTTTTTATATCTAATGTTATTTGTAAGTATGGAAAATTAAGAGCTTCTACTCTTGCAATTGTTAATTTATTTTATAATATACAACAGTTTCTTTAGGACTAGAGGTTTGTGAGGTAGAGGCAATACTTGATGCAGAAGATCTACAACTTGATATGCTTCTAACTAATTCTTCCATTTCTACAACCAAGAGATCATTTTCAATGATGGATTACAGCCTCTAATTATTGTTAATTTTCTTGGATTGATTTGCCTATTGTCATTGTCTTTATTATTATGTCATTGGAAAATATGAGATGTGATTTCACTCAGTGTTCTATCTTCTTTATTTCTGTTATGTTCTTTCATCTTTTCTTTCTCCTGTTCCTTTTGTTTTTCCCTTGTTTCTTTGTTTTGCCTTTGTTTTCTTTTCTCTCACCCTCATTCTCTGATCGTAGGTTTTTATAGGAATACAACGACTCTTCATCTAATGTTGTGTATGTTTACAAGTTGCCTCTTTCTCTTCTACAATGATAAAGACGGTAGCATGCACTGTTACAATGCACAAAATACTTTATTGATTGTCTTCAAATTCTAGAGAATGACACAGGTACAATTTAGTCCCTCAATTTTGATTGTTTGTTATCTTTTTTTTGTTTGACTCAAATAAAACCAGCTTAATTAACTGGCAAAGAATATGACTGGAGTTAATAATTTTCCATTTTTTCTTTAAAATTGTGGTAATTATGGTATCTAAATATTTTTTTGAAAAATAACACGGGCCCACATCATAGTTTTCTATTCATGAACAAACCTAATTGCATGTTATTCAACTAGTAGGCCCCGTTTGTTTGCTGTAAAGTGGTTTCCTGAAAAGTGAATCCTGTAAAGTGAATTCCTGGAAAGTGGTTTCCTGAAAAGTGAATTACTGGAAAGTGGTTTACTGGAAAGTGAATTCCGGGAAAGTGAATTCCGATGTTTGGCAGTGTTATGGAAAATGAACTGGAAAACACTTTCCAGTGTTTGTTTGTGTTATGGAAAAGGAATTGGAAAATAATTTATTAATAAATTAATTTTTTTTTCAAGTTTATCTAATATATATAAAATATTTAATCACTTAAAATGAAAAAATGAAATATAAAAAGTATAATGATGAATTTTTTTTATTATATCCTATATTCATACATAGCTTATTTTATAAAATATAACAATATATGTCATATCATATTATAGAGATTATCCCTTTAATATCTATAAAATAAACATCAAGAAATAAATATTTATACCTAACATCAAGAAATAAATAGTCTTGCATAAATATAAAGTTTCGATGTCATTGACATACATATTAGTTCCAAATTACAAACTTAAATATAGAATTCTCCGAATTAAACAAGTAAACATACTTGACTGATGAAAAAACATAGTCTGAAACCAAACTTTGAACATTTTCAAACCATCTTAGGAAGCAGGCCTGTTGTAGTGTGTGCTGACAAAGGTTTGAACCCAAAATTTCCTCAAATCTGCCCTTTTTACCAGAAATGCTTTTGCCGACATTTCATTTTTGGACCAAATAATCAAATGCACACACAAGAGTTATCTCATCAAAGCCTTCAACTTCCATCACTGCCTCATACAACACACTAACATCAAGTTGATTTTTGCTGATACTTTGCATTGCACATACTACATCTCCAATCTGTTTAGAAAACTTGTCAGTATCATCATTTTCATGCATGCGGCTTCTCTTTCTATGTGGTCTCTTTTGTGTAGCAGAGGAAGATGTCCCTTTTCCCTTTGAAGTTTCTTCATATTCAACTTCATTTTCCATGGAAAATGAATGAACTTCAGTGTTCTCTTCCAAGTTGACATCAGCAAATGATTTGGAAAAATTTCCGGTTGCCATGTCTTTTCCAACAACAAGTGTCATTTCGTCATAGAAATCAAGTTTTTTGTTCAGATACTTTTCATGATTGGGATGTGCCTGTTCATAACGTATAGAATATGCAATTTTTTTAGTTCATTGTATAACATTGTAGAAACAAAAGTAAAAATAAAAATTACAAAGAGTATAATATTTATCATACCTTCACTTCTTCAGCATACACATCTTTCGAAACTGTAATCATCTTCAAACAATCATCCCAGCCAAAACCACTTTTACCTCTAAGAGTGGTTATTATTCCCCATTCTTTTTCACGATCCCGAGATGATTTTCCACATGTTTAGGCTCGCATTGCACATTGAATATTGCATTTATTTCACGTAGCCACCTTAACAAAAGATTACTGCTTTAAAGGTGGAAGAAGGTTTGTTTCCTTTAAGTGCCTCATCAGCTAATAACTCAAGCAGCATGTTAGACATGGGCTTAGTCCATTTGAAATGTTTGCCCTTGCCTTTGCATTTTTCATCCTGTGTTAAACTCATTTCTACAAAAAAGAAATTACAAAATTTATACAAAATCATACAATATTTCGATTTAATACATTTCATATAAACAATTAAGCAAGACATAAGAAAAACAAAAACGTATAATTAACACTCAATTACAAGTTTCTTTGAGTGTTATAATCATTCCACATGGTTGAGGCAATCATTTCTCTCTTTGATATCCACTCCATATTCTCTTCCCTTTCCTCCCGTTGACTTAAGTACATTGTTCGTCTACTTGGTTCACTATCCGGACATGTTTCTTCCATAAGAAAGTCATAAGGATCAACCCCCATTATGTGATTGTGAAGAATACAACATGAAAGCACAACTTCTACTTGTGTTTCATAAGACCAATAAGATTTTCCATCAATTGCTCTAAAACGACTCTTCAAAATACCAAACCCTCGCTCAATCACGGTTCTCAATGAAGAGTGTCGAAGATTAAATAGCTCCTTTTCATTTTCTAGGGTGCACGGTCCAGTAAACTCATTCAAGTGATATCGAACTCCACGAAATGGAGAAATGACTCCTTTTCGAATACCGTAACCAGACATCACCAAGATAATATTTCCCTACAATTTAAAAAACAAACCTATTACTATCTTTATATAGTAAGACATTTGATATGTTTATGCATATAATGCGTACTTTATTATATACCTTACTGGAATTTTAAAACCATTAGATCTTGATAATGCATCGGCTAAAACCCGTGAATCATGGGCACTTCCTTCCCGACCAGCTAAAACATATAAAAACTTCAAATCAAAAGTTATAGCTGCTAAAACATTTTTGTGTTGTTCCTTCTTTTCGTCCTCGAAACTTTCCTTGAATCTCAACAGGAACATTTGCAGGAACATGGGTACCATCAATTGCTCCCACACAATCCTATATAAACATGACAACATAAATTATAAACTTTTCTTCTTAATGTAATTAATCAATTCATTAAAATATTGGTAATGTGTTCATACCTTAAAATAAGGATAGAATCTTGTATTATTCATTATCTCTGCTGGAACTGTATCCTCTGGGTCTTTAATAAGGTGTTTGTACAACTTTAGAATTGCTTTTAAGACAATTCTAAAGTAACGATGGATAGTTTCAACAGACCTATAATATCTACCACTAACAACCCTAAATCTTTGGTTATGGCCTATAATTTGTAAGAAAACAATTACTTGCTCCCTAATGGACACATTTTGAGTTGCTCGTAATAGGTTACGGCTTGTGAGAAGATCACACAATCTATGTAATACAATAGGTTTCATACGAATTTGTTCAACGCAATGTCGATCACCTCGATTCAAAATGCTGTCAATATAGAATTCGCGTTGAGCAATTGAATTTATACGTGGTTCTCTATAAATTCTATTTATTTCTTCTTCTTTATAACATTCTATTGCAGCTATCACAACAACAGTTGCTCCCATGCATACCGCATTAATTATTTTATTATCCATAACATGAAAGTGTAGTTTCCTGATAACAACACCTAAACATATAGAAAAATCAATATTATAATCAAAGCAGCTGACAACATACAATTTATGTTGAAATAATTGAACAAGAGCAAATCAAGAAATCAATTTTCTATCGATTTTTCACTAAGGTAACAATTCACAGAGTACTCGTGTTTTACAAGACCTACTGATATAAGTAAACCAACTGGAGAATAGCTGAGAAACAAAAAAATAACAAATATAAACCGAAACATCTAGCTCAAAATCAGCTAGATGAATAGATTGAGAATAGATTGGAAACAGGGAGAGAGAGAGTGGCAAAGAGACGAACTAAAACCCTCCTAAGGCATAACCAAACTAATTCTTATCTCTACTTAAATGGGTAAATCTTTTTTCTTCAAATTCATTGGCTAAATTCAGTTTTTTTTTAAATATCAAACCGAGTTGACTTATTGTTTTGTAATCTATATCTTATTGTGATTCAACTCGATTAATGTTGCTGCCAAGAATCTCCATCATGCTACACATGATTGATCCTTGTGACTTTGTTTTTTTATACTATTATTATTATTATTATTATTATTATTATTATTATTATTATTATTATTATTATTATTATTATTATTGTCACTGTGGTTAAAGGCTTGTTTTTTCCCCTCCCAAGATTACTTTTGTACATAATTGTGGCCTTGTATATGTTTGCCTTTTTTCCATTATAGGTTTAGGAGCTTTTGTTTTGTAACTTTTGCAGCAGCTCACTTCTAGGGATAATTTGAAATATAACTATGCATGAAGTTCAAATAATTTTATCACTCTGCTGCCTACTCTCGATAATTACAAAGAATAAGCATCAAGAATTGAAATCCCACCTGCCTAGTTGCTAATCACAAGAGGTTTAATTCCTACTGTTCAACATAACACTTCTATAATATTGAAGATCTAAATGGTACTTCTATGGGCAGTTTCTTTTGTTTTCTAAATGGTACCTAATTGATCTCAAACATCTGATGCAAATTTATTTAAAGTTCTTTTCGAAGTAAAATACCATTAATAAATCACCCGAATCCACAAAGTGATCAAAAGATCATACAAACAATGGTACTTTTAACATACCAAGGAATTTGCTTCAATGATTTGGCTACATTCCAGCCTAAACATAGAATTTAATTGGCAACCTGGGCTTTGGCTACATTCCAGCCCTAAACAGCTCATCGTAATTGGCATCCCAGAGACATGTATTTGTCTATCTAAGGCTCAAAATTATATCACAATTTTCAGTCTCAATCCTATAATTCATCAATCCTATACAAGTACTCAGTCAAATATCAAAACCCAAATTTCGAGTCTCAATAACATACTTCAACCTTATAATTACCAAACCCGACTTCTATCAAGAACAACACAAACCTTACAAAGTGCACATGTATCGGTGACTAGTTAAAAATGCAGCTTTGGATTCAAACGGGAAGAACAGTCAAGCCAAGTGGAGGGTGTTCCTTGATCACTAAAGGCACATTATCTTCCAACGGGATCTATAAAGGCACATTCGTAATCTTGACCGAAAATCACAATCATATTAACAGAGCTATGTTGATAAGTTTTTTCACATCATCAAAACCCACAATCCATTTTCAATAACAATGTAATACAAACATCACGAACACAACCTTCTATCAACCACAAAATCACCGCAGGGCATAGAATACAAAAAATCATTAACATCCCATTTTTCTCCCAAACCAAATGCGGGCATAAAGCTCAAAAATTAATTTTAATTAATTACAATTAATAAAGCTGAAATTACTTACCTTTTCCGAGAGGGAAGACGCGACCTTTGTCTGGGTGAAAGGGGACTCGAGGGAGGCGAGAGACGGGAGGACACGAGAGGGACGGATGCGAGAGATGAGCCGGGTTTCAAGGACAACGGTGAGAGATGAGATGGGTTTCGTGGACTCGAGGGAGGCGAGAGTTTACAGGGCGAGGGACGAAACAGGAGGGATAGAGGCGAGAAACAAGATGGGTTGCGGGGGATAGAGGCGAGAGCCGAGATGGGTTACTGAGCGAGAGATGAGATGGGGTACCGAGAGAGGCGAGAGACGACACGGAGGGACAGAGGAGGCGAGGGACGGGAGGAGGCGAGGGACGACGGGAGGTCACAGAGCGAGAGGTGAGGGAAACGATGAGAGTTTGTGAGACGTGTATTACGCGGGTCGTGGGAAAGAGACGAGAGTGAGTGAGGGAGGCGGAAAGTGTATTACAGCGAAAGAGAAGCGTAATACACTTTCCGCGTGGGAAAGGCAAAAATTGGTTGACCGGGAAAGTGATGTAAATCACTTTCCTTTGACTTGTTTTCCAAAGTTTTACCAAACACTGGAAAGTAAATTCCGGGAATTCCTGGATGTTTCCAAACACTGGAAAGCAAGGAAAGTGAATTCCGGGAATTCACTTTCCTTGAAACAAACAAGGCCTTAAAGCTGGTCGACAACCATCAACATCTCGAATTGAAGTATCCTGACCTCAATTCACCATGTCAATAGCCATCACCATCTCCTATTTAATTTCACCTGGAATTCTTGCCCTCATCAACCTGAGTCTACAGTCATATTGACTGTAGAGTACTCAAAGGCTTATCCTTAGTGAACTGCGTCCACAGAACTTGAAAAACTTCTACATATTCATAACTTCCATTGTCGTTTTGATTTGACATCTTCAACAGTTATATACCCTAGAGCTGTATGAACTTGTCTAAAAGTCAAGTGAAGGCTGCAGAATCTAATGACCATAACATTCTTTCAGATCCAATCAATTTGAGTCTTGAGACTTCACAGCCATAGAAATTTCTTCAAGAACTGTTTGCACCTTCAGTTTTCTCTTCTATACATTACCAGGCAACTAAATTACGTTGTATCAAAACTACTTGTAACATCTTTCTCCTACAGGAAAAATGAGAGATTTTCATCATCATTTACTCTTGTTTCTTTACCTGTTCCTCCTCTCTTTGTATCAAGTAACTCTTACAGCACCAAAAGCTGTCCACCACCGGTGCCGCGATGACCAGAGATCGGCCTTAGCACAGCTGCAAGAAAACCTTAAATTCCCCGAATCATTTTCAAACGCTGAGTTGTGGGACCTGAAAACAGATTGTTGCTCTTGGGAAGGAGTTACATGTAATGACGCTGGCCATGCCACTCAACTTGACCTGAGTTTTGCGTCTGGTGAAGATGGAGATTCTGTTTCACTCGAAAAGCCAAACCTTGGAATGCTTTTCCAGAATCTCAGTTTTCTAGTAGAGCTCCATCTTGATTATGTAAACATTTCAGCACAAGGTAGCAATTGGTGTGAAGTTATCTCCAAAGTTCTTCCCAACCTTAGAGTCTTGAGTTTGTCTAACTCCAGTCTTTCTGGTCCTCTCTGTTCCTCTCTCTTAAAACTCCATTTTCTCTCTGAACTCGATCTTAGTCAGAATCCTGAACTCTCTTCCATTTCACCCAGTTTCTTGGTAAATTCCTCCAACTTGGAGACTCTTGACTTATCAAATTGTGGCTTGAATGGGAGTTTTCCAAACAACATTTTCCGATTCCCAAAACTACGAAGCATTGATCTTTCAGAAAATCTACTGCTTTCAGGTCAGCTTCCAGAATTCTCATTGAACAGTTCTATTCAATCCTTGTTACTCAAGAACACAAACTTTTCTGGGAACATCCCACTGTCAATCAGCAATCTCAAGTCCTTGAATTATCTAGACCTGAGTAGGTGCAAGTTTTATGGAGTTATCCCACCATCGCTTGCAAACCTCACCCAACTTGAAACTCTGGATCTTTCATTTAATAGTTTCAATGGTTCCATTCCTCCATTTCAAAGGGATGGAGTTGCAAACCTTGCATTCCTTTTCTTGGAGCATAACCAGCTTAATGGAGTCCTAAATTCTTCTCTATTTACTCTCCCATCCTTGCAGAATTTAGATCTCAGTTCAAACCAATTAGGCGGCCAATTAGATGAGTTTTCAGATGCATCTTCATCATTGCTGTTAATAGAGTTGAGTAACAATAATTTGAGCGGATCAATACCAAGGTCAATCTTCAACCTCCCCAGCCTTAGTGAACTTAATCTTCTATATAACAAATTTTCTGGCCCTTTGAAGCTAGGTGATTTCAAGAATCAGAGGGATTTAGTATTCCTTGCACTTTCTGGTGTGTCAGTTGAGAGTGATAACAGGAGCCTTGCTTATGTCCAGCTCGCAACTTTGTATCTGCCGAATTGCAACTTGACTGAATTTCCAAATTTCCTCAAAAAACAGAACAGTTTGACTGGTCTAGATCTTTCCAACAACAGAATTCAAGGTTATGTGCCCAGTTGGATATGGAAAACAACTCTCACCACATTATACCTTTCCCGCAATCCTGTTGATTTTCCAAAAACTCCTCCTTTTGTCAAGGTAAACCATAGCACACCAATCTACAATGAAGATGGAGTTTCTTCCTTTCACATCATGTTAGAGGATTTGAGAATGTCATCCTGTAACATAACAGGTAGCTTTCCAGAGTTTATAAGGAACCAGGAGAACCTACTATATCTTGACCTTTCAGACAACAAACTCAGTGGTCAAATACCTAAGTGGATATGGAACATAAGTCTAACATATCTCAACCTTTCTTGCAACAATTTTGATTTTTTAGACCAATTCTCCACTCCCATCTCCCTCCCCTACTCAGATACTCTTGTTACTCTTGATCTCCATGCCAATCAATTGCCTGGTTCATTCCCAAAAGCTATATGCAATTGCAGTCAACTCTCTTTGCTTGACATGTCCCATAACCAGCTTGGAGGTCAAATCCCTGATTGTTTGGGAAAAATTCCTACCCTCATGGTGCTGAATCTACAAGCAAATAACTTCGATTCCATTTCAAGTTATGCAATACCAAGTAATCTGCTGTCTCTTAAAATCAGTGACAATAAAGTGGAAGGGAAGTTGCCAAGCTCCTTAGCCAACTGTTCAAAGCTAGAGGTTTTGGATCTTGGAGGCAACATGATACGGGACACATTTCCATTATGGTTGGAGAAGCTGCCTGCACTAAAAAATCCTGGTACTCCAATCAAATAAATTTTATGGTCCACTTGGAAATCGTGGTTCTGCGACTATTTTTCCAGTGTTGCATGTTATGGACCTATCTTCCAATGAGTTCACTGGCAATCTCTTGGAAGAACTTGTTCAAAGTTTAGCAGGGATGAAGGTGACCACCAAAAATGAGTCGAGGGCAAGGTATGTTGGAGATAACTACAATATCAATGGATACTACAAGGAGTCGGTGACTATTACGAACAAGGGGCGGAAAATGCTTATGGATAGAATAATAACCTTGTTCACATGTCTTGATCTCTCCCAAAATAGATTCCATGGAGAAATTCCTGAAGAGATAAGGATTCTCAAATCACTCAAAGCCCTCACCTTGTCTCAGAATAACTTCAATGGTCAAATCCCGTCATCATTGGGTGACCTGACAGAGCTGGAGTCCTTGGACCTGTCAAGCAACCAACTCTCAGGGGAGATTCCTCCTCAACTTTTAAGGTTGACATTCCTTGCCGTGATGAATCTGTCATATAACCAGCTCGAAGGAAGGATTCCACATGGCAACCAGTTTGATACATTTACCGATTCTTCTTATGAGGGGAACCCACGGCTATGCGGACCTCCATTGACAAGGATATGCCATCCTGAAGCTGTTACTCCTACAGTCGACCATGAGGATTCATGGACAGAGTATATACTTGATTGGAAAATTGTGGGGACTGGATATGCAGGTGGAATAGTGATTGGTTTCTCTGTAGGATACATGATATTAAGTGAGATGAGAATCAAATGGTTTACTGATTTCATAAGGCTAGCAGCAAACAAAGAGAGATGGTTCAACCGAGGCCAGAGGAGTCTTCAAAGTTGGTGATCAAGTTGATGCTGGTGAATGTTGCTTATAAGTTATTATCTGCAGGTAAAAATCCCTTTTATTTCCTTTTTCTTGATGAATACAGAGAAATTTTACTGATGAATAAAGTTTTAGAAGGCAGTCAAGAAGATAGCTTCAAAGTTGGTCAAGCTTTCTGAATCATGCCATTAAGTAGACATTTTCCAAAAAAAAACTAAGGGGTTAAGTTAATAAACTTTAAACACTGAATGAATTGCTCTTGATTGCAGGCTGCAGGTCATTGATGCATCATATTGATGACGAATTTAAAACATAAACGTAGATTCATGTGTGTTTCTCTTTGAGCAGCAGATGTTTTGGTATTTTCGACAACAAGAAGATGGTAGGCCATTCGGATTGTAAAAGTGCTCTGCTATAATCAGAGATCTTTGGCAGATGATGTCTTTGTGTGATGATCCTTGTCTGTGCCGTTTACACAGCTTTTGCTGTAGGTAATGTATCTCATAAATTTGAATTTGAATTTCGAGTTTTTTTCCCAGCTTAGTAAAAAATATGTGATAAAATAATATCAAATAAAAAACTATTTTAAAAATTACACAGTTTAAAGATTCATAAACACAACATTTAAAATCATGACATCAACAATAATATTAAAATGATCTCCATGAACTACACCAAAGAATTTCATCAATGGTGATTGTAGTAACCACACTAGTGATCCAAAGTGATATGAGTCATGACATCTTTGGTCGGTGGGTGTGATTACTTTAGTGATTGTTGGTGGTCTGATTTGGTATCGTTAAATTCATCTTGTTGAGATCTTTTCGATAATATTAGTAGTGTCATCATCGGAGTTTCGGTGGAATTCAAGATGGTGCCCGACTAGTGTGGCCCACTCTATTCACCATTGTTGATCAACCTTAATATCGTTGGATTAGTATCGTCGAGATCTTTTCAAAGACACCAGTAATGTTATCATTGGAATTTCGATGTGACTTTGAAATCTTAGTATTATTTTACTCTTTTCTCTCTCCCCTCTTCTCTCTTTTTAAAAATCACAAGAGGAGGGAGGGGAGATAGAAAAACAAAAAAAAAAACCTTGAAAACACGTTGAAGCTTCGATAATGATACCACTAATATTTTTGGAAATATCTCAATAAAACAAATACAAAAACATCAAAAAATCAAGACAATTAATAAAGTTGGCCATATAAACTTGTAACATCCCACATCGAAAGAATAGTGTCCAGAGCCAGGGCATATTAAGGCAAGTTGGTACCTATCCTTGTAGGACGCGTTTTGGGGCCTGGGGGCTGCCAAGAACAAAACCGTAAGGCGTGGACGCCGGGTTGGGCTGAGCCATAGCGGACAATATTCTGCAAGGGGGAGTGGGCCGGGCCTTACATATGGTATCAGAGCCGAGGACGGCTCGTTCTTAAGGTGGGGGGATTGTAACATCCCACATCGAAAGAAGAGTGTCCAGAGCCAGGGCATATTAAGACAAGTTGGTACCTACCCTTGTAGAACGTGTTTTGGGGCCTGTGGGCTGCCAAGAACAAAACCGTGAGGCGTGGACGCCGGGTTGGGCTGAGCCATAGCGGACAATATTCTGCAAGGGGGAGTGGGCCGGGCCTTACAAAACTAGCCAAATATATTGTGATTCACTTGCATTTAGGTTGCTAGTTGGGCCTGCTCTATCATCATTAATAACCTCTTTTGGTATCGTTAGATTTTTTCATGTGGAGATCGTTTTAACGATATCGATAATGTTATCATTAAAGTTTCGGTGTGACTCTAGAATCTTTTTATTTTTTTTCTTTTCTTTCTTTTTTCTCCTTATTAAATATTGTGTTTTTTCAAATTTATAATTTGAAAGAATTACAATGATATTTGCATGTTTGCGACTCTCAGAATCACAAATCTCATATATGGTTCGTTAAACTATAATATTTTTTACACTATGTTATTTGTTTTCACTATGCTGGAAACAAAAACACTCTTTAAATCCCCCCTTCATAATCTTTCTTTTGGAGAATGTGATGTATATATGTCTTTGCTTTTAGTACATTTTTGGTGAGTTTTAAGCCAATATATTAACAAAAACCTATAGGAGGTGATGTTTCTTTATGCTATTGCACAAGATATTGCTATTGAAATGACCACTTTATCTCTTAAGAAAATAATAATTTAGTTTTGGGGTGGGGTTATCTTTTCACATCAAGACATTGATTATTGTTGTTTTGGATAAGAATAATCATCGAATATACTATAATACACTTAAAAGAATGTAAAAATAAATAAATTATAAAAGTTTTTTCTTATCTTTTTAATTTTTATTGCACATTGTAGCCACTAATGGACCTTTATAATAATAATAGAAATTAAATTATCACCTGATGACTTTTTGCCATGGTTTTTGTCATAATATATATGTGATTGTTTAAAAGTGTGGTCAAAGTTGTTTTTGAAGGTATTTTTTATTTATAAAATGCATCAAAATAATATATATGATTAAAAATAATTTCTAATATTATTACATGAAAATGATTTAAAAACACCAAATGTTTTTAATTTTTTTAAATAAAAAAATATTTTTTTTCATTTTTTTCAAAAACACTATTGAAACATATTGTCAAACAACTTTTATGGGAATGAGGGAATATGTTTATTTACTATCTCTATTATTATTATTTTTTCAAAAAACAATAACCAAATACCATGTGTTGATTAAACGTTTTTATAGCACTAACAATAGTTATCATTATTCTACTTTTTATAAAAATTAATTTCACATGTGTAAAAAAAGGATCTGTGTCGTACAAGCATAAAATTTAAATTATTTAAGCCAAAAAATACAAACATAAATAATTAAATTTAAAGAACATGTAGGACTAATGAATGAAATGATCCATTACTAGATGGATCTTGGTTAGAGGGGTTCAATTAATGCAATTTAAGAGCAGAAGATTCAATTTCATAAAAAATAAAAAGAAGGTTTAATTTGGCCAGATACTAAAACTTAAAGGACCAACTCTTACTTTGGTCCAATTATTAAATGAGATGATCTTTCTGGTAACATTATAATTATAAATACACCAAAGAGATTAATTTAGGTTATAGCTTAGGCCTGTGGAAGACTGCATCACCTAGGGTCTACTTGCATTAGTCCCCCTGGCCCACAAATAGACTTTGCAGTGAAAGTTTTTTTGAGTTTTTTTTATTGGTTATTTTATTTATAATTTTATTACTTAATAATAAATTAATTATTTTCTTTTCTTTTCTTAATATGCACATGCCTGAGTCTTGTTGTATCAAGTCTTTTGTGTATTTTTTTTATTGACACTTTGGAATTTTTCTATTTTCTATTTTTTAAATTTTATTTTTTATTTGATTTTATTATTCAAGTTGAAATAACTATTTTTTGTAATTTTTTTTATCATATAATAAAACAAAACAAAACAAATTAATTGATCAAGTAGAGGCTATAACCCGAATTACAATTATGACAAATCGACTAGAGTTAACTTAAATTATGTTTTTTTTTTATCTAATTTAGAATACAATTAAATGAAAATTTATTAAATACAAACTGATATATCGAGTTTAATAACAATATAAAAATATTATAGCAATTTAGATTTTATTTTATTCACGTTTCAAAAGATATATTTACACTAACCTATAAGGACAGCATGGGAAAATATCCTGGATAACTTCTTATCTCAATTAAATTCTATTTGTTTTTAATTATTTTATTTTTTCACCTCATTCCAAAGTCCAAACACAATCTCAAAAAACATAAAAACCGGCGCACTCCTGTCTTCCTCGATCCCTCCTTTTAAGGTAAAGAAAAGAAAAATATTCCATCTTTGCAGATTCAATCCCCCCCCATCCTTTCTTCAAGATTCTCCCCGTCTCTCCTCCTAATTTTTATTTTTAAAATCCCTTTTTTTTTTGGCGCGAAAGCAAGAAATGAAAGTTGATGGCAGTAGTGATTTATTAGGAGAGAGTGGGAAATTAATTGAGGGGTTGGCGGAAGATTATAGATATAGTCCGCCGGCTAAGGTGGCGATCGGAGAGGAGAGGGAGAGGGAGAGGGGGAGGGAGGGAGACGAGGAACTGTTTGTGCCACCGTTGAATTTTGCGATGGTGGATAATGGAATATTCAGGTCGGGTTTCCCTGATTCTGCTAACTTCACCTTCTTGCAGTCTCTAAGTCTTCGCTCCATTCTGTAAGGATCGGTTACCATTTCTGTCTTTATTTTATTTTATAATTGTTATTGTTAAGATTATTATTATTTTTTTTAATTTAATGGCTTCTTTCTTGTAGATATTTGTGCCCAGAACCATATCCAGAAGCAAATAGTGATTTTTTGAAGGATAATGGAGTTCAGCTTTTTCAGTTTGGCATCGAAATGTGCAAGGTATTTTTTTCTTTTTCTTTTTGAAGTGTTTTATTTTAAGAATAATTATGACTTGGGATTTTTAAATGATTGATCAGTCAGTCAGTCAGTCATCAATGGGTGAGATTTTGAACTTTCGTACTCCATAATTTCATTGTAATATAAAAATTCTCTAGTTTCTATGATCGTAATCTCATTGTGCGAAAGCTAGTTTGAGGATACTTTTGAATGTGACATCAAAAATGTAATTTCAATAGAGAGTTCTAGGAGGGAAATGTTGTGTTGATCATTCAATTAATGGGGATTGAATTGATTGGGGAGTTTTTACTCATGGAGTTGGAAATTATGGGACTACAGTAAGAAAATAAGAATTTTTATTTTGGTGTTTGTTGGAGTGAATGAAGCTCTTTTGCATTTGAAACAATATTGTTCTTTGCAAATTGATTTGATCATGTGGACTGGACAGGAGCCTTTCGTAAACATCCCAGAGGAAACAATCCGTGAAGCATTGAAAGTACTCCTTGGTATCTTGAAAGCTTCCAACTTTGTAGACTTATCGTTTGTAAGTTTCTTGTTTTACAATATTCTCATGTTCTTCTTTCCCATGCCAGATGTAAGGAATCACCCTATTTTAATCCACTGCAAACGAGGAAAGGTACTTGTATTTCTCTGTTCTTTTTAGAATAATGAAAAAATGCTAGTGCTTGTGTTGATTGTTGGATCTTTGTTGTGTGTCCAGCATCGAACTGGATGTCTGGTGGGATGTTTGAGAAAATTGCAAAGATGGTGCCTGACATCTATATTTGATGAGTACCAGAGGTTTGCAGCAGCCAAAGCTAGAGTATCAGATCAGAGGTTTATGGAGCTGTTTGACACTTCAAGCTTGAAGAATTTGCCTTCGTCCTTTCCTTGTTCAAGCAGATAAGTGAACGTACATGCCCAGTGACAGAAATTCAAACACTGCCTGAGAGAGATTGTTGGGTTCACAAATGGAAACAAGTTCCTATTGTTCTTATCCTTCGTTCTTTTACCAACCTATTTTCATTTTTGAGTGGACAAGCGGGTAAATTTGCAGGAGTTATAAACCTATTTCCCCCTGTTTTTCATCAATAATTATCACAAATTTATGAAGCCCTTGTTTTCTGGGCATTTATCCTCTGCCATCAACACGGTTCTTCTGTTGTTTAAGAAATTGAAAGTCAAGAAGATGTCTTTGTTCTTGTTCGCAGAGCCCTGTGCAAATTAGTAGCATTTCATTGTTATTACTTTGAACCAAGAAAAGGTGAAGCAAGTTCTGGCCTCCTCTATATTCGCAGAAATAGTCACATAATATGATCACATTGCACTTCACAAAAGCATATAATTACCAGTGAATAAAAGAAATCCTCAGATGATTATTGACCTCAAATATGATCAGATTTTTGAAAAAAAAGGTATCTCTTTTAAATCACACGGAAAACACCAAAAAAAATTATATGTATATATATAGTTAAAGAAAATGTTGGACGAGCAACAATCAAATCGTCAATCAAAGAGGACGACTGAAACGATATCTCGGCCATAGCATTTGTTCTGCCTCTGTTCTTTCGAGCAAAAGAGAAATCAAGGAATCTCTCTCCTATTCTTGAACAGAACTGAGGTTTTGATCCTAAAGATCATTTCTTCAAGGGAAAAAAAACACAACCCATTGAAGTATAGGTCAGATATCTATCTTTATCAAAAACAATGTCGTGAACAAAAACAACAAAGAGACCAGAGCCCGTTAAAGTACAGGACATAAAAATGATGCTTTGATGTTAAAGATCATTGCTTTACATTCAAAATCAACAAGCCCCGTTAAAACACAGGCCAGAAAAATAGAAGAAAAAATCATGAATTTTTAAGGGGCAGCAATAGCTCCCGTAGCCTCCAATCAGCTAGGATACAGAGGTTTTTATAAGGTAACAATAAAAACCCTAGAAGCCTTTGGACTCGTTAAATGACCATATCCCCCTTGGCCATTATCAAATTGACCTATCTATGCTGCAATGTTTTATCTCCTACTTGATCCTCTGGCCCACGCATGATGATCCAGTTGTGTTGCCAATCCAAAAGTCAAGAGATTTTTCTCTCTCTCAAAGGTCATTAGATCCAACGGTTGATAATGACCTTACAACAGATCCATATTAGATGATTGACCCCAATAATGTTTTAACTTTTAAAAATGATCCCTACCAACATCATATAGGGTTTCTTTCCAAGGTCCCCAAAACCCCCATATCCGCCACTGGATTGAACTCATACTCTACAGCTCTTCAAATTCCTCTCAAATTCGGCTCTTTTGAGCCTTTTTCAAGATCTAAAGGCTTCAACTTTAAGCTTTTTAATAACTGTAAGTACTCTTTTCTTTACGTTGCTTTATAATCAGAGCGCAAAGATTGTAGCTTTCAATGTTATTTTGATTGAATTTAAGATCAAATAAGTATTTATCAATTTGGGTTTTTGAGGTTTTGTGAGTTAGAGAAGGAATAATTCTATGGGGAAATCTGGAGGTAGGAAAAAAGAAGGGAAGTGCTGCTGGTGCTAACCAAGCATTAAAGGGGGAAAGTAATGGTCATACAAATTCAGTAGCAACCCCCAAATGCTAATGGGGGAATTGATTTAAACTCTTTAATATTTTTTGAAGAGAGCCCATGAGCTTAAAGAAGAAGGGAACAAGAGGTTTCAAAATAAGGACTTTGCAGCTGCTCTTGAACAATATGACAATGCTCTTCGCTTGACTCCCCAAAACACACCCTGACCGTGCTGTATTTCATAGCAACAGGGCTGCTTGCTTGATGCAAATGAAGCCTATTGATTATGAGACTGTTATTAGTGAGTGTACTATGGCACTTCAAGTGCAGCCTCAGTTTGTCAGGGCTCTTCTTAGGAGGGCTCGCGCATATGAAGCTATTGGTAAGTATGAAATGGCTATGCAGGACGTTCAGGTTTTGTTAGGGGCTGATCCGAATCACCATGATGCTTTGGATATTGCTCGGAGATTAAGAACTGCATTTGGTCCTCGCCAAGAGGCTCAGCAGGACCTCCAGAGTCGGCCATCCCCTGCTGCCTTAGGGGCATCTGCAGTGCGTGGTGCTCCAATCGGTGGTCTTGGGCCTTGTTTACCAGCCCGACCAGTATCAAAGAAGGCTGCTGCACCATCTGGGGATCCATTGTATCTCCCATTAGTAAGATGGAAAAGCCTCTGATGAATTCAGCAAGTGAAAATGGTCCTGAGACCAAAAACCAGTTGCCCAAACTTGTGTTGAAGCCTTCAAGTGGCTCTTCAAAAGCTTCTGCCAATCCAGGAAAGGATAGACAGGGAAAGGGGTCCTTAGCTTCCTCATTGTCACTGTCTAGACAAGTATCAGAGGTGCCAGTTCCATTAAGACCATTGAAACTTGTCTATGACCATGACATAAGGCTAGCACAGATGCCAGTTAATTGTGCCTTTAAAGTATTAAGGGAGATAGTGAGCAAGCGTTTTTCGTCATCCAAGTCAGTTTTGATCAAATACAAAGATACTGATGGTGATTTGGTGACCATAACATGCACAACCGAACTCAGATTGGCAGAGTCCTCTGTAGACAGCCTTTTGGTAAAGGAGCCTGGTAAGGATAATACTGATTCTGTTGGGATGCTGAGATTGCATGTTGTTGAGGTGAGTCCAGAGCAAGAGCCACCTTTACTGGAAGAGGAGGAGGAGGAGGAGGAGGAGGAGAAGCCTCCTGAGAGTGAGGAGAACAAAGGAGATGAAAGTGGGTCTCATTCATCACTCGGTGAATCTGTGTCAGAAGTGATTGATACTGAAATTAATAAGGCAGAGAAAGAAACTACAAAGGAGAAACTGGTAACCTCAGGAGATCCTGAAAGCAGGGAAGTAGAGATGGATGATTGGTTGTTTGAGTTTGCTCAGTTATTTCGCACCCATGTTGGTATTGATCCAGATGCTCATATTGACTTGCATGAACTTGGGATGGAGCTGTGTTCAGAGGCTCTTGAGGAAACAGTTACAAGTGAAGAAGCTCAAAGACTTTTTGACAAGGCTGCCTCGAAGTTCCAGGAGGTGGCTGCTTTAGCTTTTTTCAATTGGGGAAATGTCCATATGTGTGCAGCAAGGAAACGCATACCCTTAGATGAGTCTGCTGGAAAGGAGGTTGTGTCTGCTCAGCTTCAAACAGCTTATGAATGGGTTAAGGATAAATATTCTTTGGCCAGAGAAAAGTACGAGGAAGCACTGTTGATCAAGCCAGATTTCTATGAGGGTTTGCTGGCGCTGGGGCAGCAGCAATTTGAAATGGCCAAGCTTCATTGGTCATTTGTGCTTGCTAAGAAAATAGATCTTTCAAGCTGGGACTCTGCAGAAACACTTAAACTCTTTGACAGTGCAGAGGAGAAGATGAAAGTGGCTACTGATATGTGGGAGAAGATAGAGGAACAGAAAGCAAATGAGCTAAAAGATCCAAATGCAAGCAAGAAAGATGAAATGTTGAGAAGAAAGAAGAAACAAGGGAGTAATGTTGAGGGTGAGTCCTCTGAAAGTGGTGCTCAGGGTGAGATTTCACCAGAGGAAGCAGCTGAACAAGCAGCAGTAATGAGATCACAGATACATCTCTTCTGGGGGTAACATGCTTTTTGAGCGATCCCAAGTTGAATGCAAATTAGGAATGGATGGTTGGAAAAGAAAACTTGATGCTGCAGTTGAGCGCTTTAGGCTTGCTGGAGCTTCTGAAGCTGACATTTCAATGGTCTTGAAGAACCATTGCTCCAATGGAGATGCAGTGGAAGGAGATGACAAAAAGGTTCACAATTCGAACACTGATAATGTAAGTGAAGCCGATAAGAGTGAGGAGGTAAATAAAGCATGATGGAAGTGATATAGAGTCAGACTGATGTTTCTTTAGCATGCAATGTTATCGACGAATAACCTCCTTGTTGTGTTCTTATTAATCATCACAAACTGGGGGGGGGGTTTCTCCCAGCTTGAGGATGGATTCTGGAATTGACTATTTGGCTCTCAACATTAAACAGCAGTGTTCCTCGGCAGATATTTGCATTGCAAGGACTCCATGTAACTGTGGAGGTGGTCCTGTTTGCATACCAATGGGTTTTCCATAAACAATTTTATGTTCCTAGGATTTTTGACATTAGTGTGGTCCAATATAAATTCTTGATTTTGTGGAACGTAACTAGAGTTGTTGCGCTTTAATAGCTGTCCTCTCACTGCTTTAATTTGCTGGCTGTAGCATGCATGATGGTTTTTCATTTCTTGATAACTAAAATGGCTCTGGTCTGTAGCTCAGTTGCCGTGGATGAATCATGATTCTAAATTTTTTCAAGGCTCTCAAGTTTTCAAGTTTGATATGATAACATGTTCTTTGTGTCGGTGGGGTGTTACCGGTTGTATGAGTGAGAGTTCCCTCCCAGGGAGTTTGGGATGCCAGCTTTGTACAAAGCTTCGCATTGAAATGGCCAATGCTAGTTTGCCTAACCAAGAGGGAGTAGGGCGAGAGTGCTAATGCTTGCCTGCCTCTCTACTACTCCCTATCGATTTCTGCTTGTGACTTGAGATCCTAGAAAGTGGTAATATTGTGGAAAGTGTGATAGAGGAAGCTACCATGTTTATCTGATTGGATTTAGATCAATGATAGCAATAAATCAGTATGAATAAATGAATAGTTCGAAGTTCTGTACCATTTCAAACCTGAAGGAATCACCATGAGATCATGCAGATGAGTGGGAATTTTTCTTTATTGATGGCTTGAGAATATTGCTGTTACCTCGTTGACTGTAGTCAGATTGCATGTTTTTTTATTGTGAAAGAGATGTATCTCATAGACAGATGCTTGGAGCAAAGTAGAGCGGATCGATATTAATTCTTGTGTTTTATCTAGTTTTTTTTTTTTTATTATTATTATTGAAATATTCTAAAATGCAAGAGCCATTATGGAACGAGCAATTTTACTTGAGATGAAAAATAAAAATAAAAATAAAAATGGGAGGTAAATTCTATAGAATTGTTTTCCCGCAAATTGTTTCTGAATGTATTTGTTTCGCCTTGTGGTTGCATTTAATTCTTTTTAACACGAAAAATAGGGTGTTCAGAGGTGAAAGCAAGGGCACAAAGGAAATGCAATGCAAACCAAATAGTATTCTTGGATAGAGGAGAAGAGTATAGCATTTCTAGTTTTAAAAAAGATAAAAAAATTATTTTAAATTAAATTTACTTTTATGTTTTTATTTTCATAATTAAACTCTTCCCATCCATTTTATTTATTTATTTATTTTCAACCTTATAATTAAACATTTTTCCTTCCATTTTATATTTATTTTCTTATCCTTAAATATTAACCAAACAAAACCTTGAGATATATTAATTATAAATTACACCAGTTCTGATCATGCCCTCTTCATCGCCCTCGTAAAGCCAAGAAAGCGGCGACATCTTTGAACTTGTTTTTGCCCATTGTTACCTATGAAGCTCAAGATAGAGAAGTAGGATGTTGACACTACCAAATCATTTTTAAAAAAAAATGATTTTTTTTTAATTTTAAATTGATTTTTTTTTAGATTTTAAGATCATTTTCATGTATTAATATTAAAAATATTTTTTAGAGACAATATTTTGAAGCTGACACATAGAATTCAAGGTCAAATTACATGTCAGAGGATTTTGATTTCTACAACATAAAACTAGTATTTGACCCACGACCTTACTCATGATCAGGGCATAACATCGAACCATAACACCTTGGAGCTAATAGTTAGTCCAAGCTTTCGGCTTATTCAAACAATCAAGTTCCACACATGTAGACTAAGACTAAAATACAAACATTAGAGACTCAAACAGTTCCTCGTTAGAACAGACAGAACACCCCCAGTTCCACATCATGCATATATTGAGGAACTGGACCCCTACTGACGGAAGATTCTACGCCTTCATGGCTTCAAATCTTGGCTCCTTGGCCTGGAATTTGAGGCCTGCATAGAGCTTCATGTAGTCCTCGAACACAAATTTTGGGTAGATTTGGCTTTCCTCTGCTTCTTTCTCTACCAATTCTGGTGCTGGATAGATGACAGCATCGCTGCCTGGGTTGTAGAATGATGCTATCGACATCCTGGTGCCAGCCTTTTGAGCTATCACACGGTGCAATACACTCTTGTATTTTCCATTGGTAATCACCTACATGGCCAGAAATGGTGTAGAATCCTTTAAAAATCTAGCTCCCCGCTATTCATGAAATGATTAAAACTACATGTTCTCACACTTTGGAGCCAGATTTTGAAAGTGACAGAAGAAAATAAAGCAAGGGCCAGGACTCGGTGAGTGTAGCTATACCTCAAGTTGGTCACCCAAGTTGATAACAATGGAGTGTTTCATGGGAGGAACATCAATCCATTGGCCATCCTTGAAAAGCTGGAGGCCACTGACCTTGTCATCTTGGAACAGTAAAATGATTCCACCAGCATCAGTGTGTGCCCTGAGGCCCTTAATCAGGTCTGGTTTAGGGCATGGAGGGTAGTTGCTGACCTTGGTTCCGAAATTCGGTCCCTTTGACCCGTAAAAAGCTCTCTTCAGGTAGCCCTTTTCTAACCCAAGATTCTCACACAGTAAGTCTAGAAGTTGCTCAGCAAGTTTTTCCAATTCCAGTGCAAACTCCTTCATTAACTTCCTGTTATATTCACAAATCAAGTAAACAAAGAATATTAAATGACCTGATCATCATTAGTCAAGAGCCACCTCCTCTTTTCTTGGCAACTGTGTGATGAGGATGGTTGAAAATTGTTTTCCGTGCTTGGAACTGTTTGGAATGAAACTGTCTCAGAAGTTTATGTTTTTCTTTTTATTATTATTATTCTATCTTCTCTGTTTTCAACAATAACCAAACATAAACTTTAAAATCCCGCAAGAAAATCGAAAATAAAAAATGTAAATGTAACCTGTAATCTTCTTCGAGATCAGGGATTTCAGCCATATTGGAGTCAGGAAGGTGGCGCAAGAAGAAAGTGCTTTCCCAGTCCAAGTCACTGATTTCAGATTGAACAGCCTCAAGACCTTTGCTGGCCACCATTTCCTTAAACCTTTGCTCCATGCATTTCCTATAGTGCTCCTTTGTGTGTCTCTCCACAGTGTCCAACAGATCATGAGATATCCCATGGTTCACCAACTTTACAAGTAGTTATAGATTGTTAGTATAATCAAGAAGATTCAGTGAGTTCCATTGACAAACACATAGACATCAAAAAATATTTCAAGTACCTCAAAGAAACCCCAGTTCTCACAGGCATCCTCGATCTTCTCCATGGTTGGTTTCCTCTCTTCACCATCAAGCTTTGACAAGTCGATAACTGGGAAGTTCTCCATTTTACCTCTCTCTCTCTCTTTCTGACTATATAAAAACTTCTGACACCAAGCGCTAACTCTTTCCTCTCTTGCTCGTAGCTCGGTTGTGCATCAAATGAGGTGATGGGAAGATTCAATTTATAGACCTTCAGAGACTCATGGGAGCGTGAGCGTGTGTGGAATCGTAGATACATCACGAGGGACCCCTACAACCTATATCTTGAAGGTTAAGCTAGCTAGCAACTGCCATGATCTTATGGTCTTTAATGACCAGTGAATTTTTGGAGTTTTCTTTCTTCTTTCTAGCTATGATCTATGCTTTTCGAAGGCAGGAGACCCCACCTCTTCGTGGGTGTACACTTCGTCAACTACTTTCTCTGGAACTTGACCCAACGAATACTCAATAGTGGCAATGACTTTTTCCATGCAAGCTGGCTATTTTTTACTGGTTCTTGAATTAATAAGTATATAAATATTCAAATAATTATTAAATTAGCATCCATTATTAACAATCACAATCACAGAATTCGAAAATAAGAAAACATCTAGCAAGCTCGTTAACATCATTTCTCTCGTTTTTTGTTCGAGCTAGTGAAGGATCGAGGCATATCTTTGTCGACTGTTAAGAGAATATAGGAAAGTATCTAGGAAGTCGCTTCGTCATTGTTTATTTACCCTACCCTACTCGGGTGAGTTTATAATAGTTGAAGAAGGTATGGTGAAATGATTGAAAACTATTGTAATCTTTCCTATCAAATTTGACTTTCTCTTCAATGAAGAAACGAAAATCTAGATGAATGAATTTATTTATTATAAATATTAAATAAATAAAAGATTAGATGTTGAGGGAGGTAAATAAGCTTTTTTATTATTATTAATTGATGTTTACTTTATCGTAATTTTTTAAATATCATTCTGAAAGTGAGATTTTGAAGAATCACAACAAGGCTTTATTGAAATCAGTATATACATTTGTGTAATAAATAAGATTTGTAAGAAAATGACTCATAAAGCAGGGACGAATATGGGGTGTGGCCGGTGGAGGTTTGGTGTGTTTTTCAAAGTTTGAAAACTTTTTTAAGAAACTTTTTTTTAAAAAAAATAAAAAAATTAAAGGGTAATTGATTTATGTAAAATATTTTGTATTGTTTATTTTAAAAAATATTTAGTAAATAATGATGTGAAAAATATAATGGTGGTCGAATCATGATGTGTTATGATGAATGGTGACACTTGTAGTGGTTGAATAAATGTGATGATAAAAATAATGATGGTAAAAACAACAATGATACTGGTAACAATGGAGTTATTGAATCAAAAATGTTTTTTTTAATTAATAAATAAATGTTTTAAAATATATTGATTTTATAATAAAAATCAAAATATTTTACAAGAAACAAATATAAAAACATCAGTACTACCATCCCTGTAAGAGATGATAGTTTTTAAGAACAATCATTCTTTTTAGCACCACCAATTTTATTTTTATTTTTTGTAAATCTCCTTCATAATATAGATATTAGCAAGCAAAAATATTTTTGTGCATGGGTTAGCCCTCCTGAAAATCACTCCTTTAAGTACCATTCTTTCTATCTTTGACATCTGTAATTTAATTATCTATTTGAAAAATCAAAATATTATTATATATTATACATTTTGACACATTGTTTTTTTATTACCCTTCATTATTTTCAAATTTACTCGCATTAACTGAATATAATTAGTGGTAAAAGTGGAAGAATATTTTTGAAACACCCTTAATCTCTTCAATTCCTAATATATATGAAAAACCTATTTCAGACGATTTATTATGAGAATGAGGAGTATAATCAATTATTAAACTTTATATCCTTAAGTTTCAATGTACATATATGGGAATCAATCAATGAATAATATATATATATATATATATATATATATATATATATAGAGAGAGAGAGAGAGAGAGAGAGAGAGAGAGAGAGAGAGATTAGATGCACTTGGTTAGGGAAAGATTGATTGAGATTAAAAAAAAATATTGTCAACTTGGTTATTATATACATGTTCTAGGTAGGTTCATCCTTAATATTTTAAAACAACAATGCTACCCTCACATTGTTCTTGGAAATATATATATGAAAAGTGTGCAGATAAAAGCCATCCCGTTGAAAGCCAAGAACATGGCGGTGCAGGTCACAAGCCATCCCGTTGAAAGCATGGCGGCGCCATCGATTGCCGCCGGACTACTATCGTAATAATCTTTAAAATATGTATAATATGTTGTTTTACTTTACTTTAACAAATTAAATGTTGTTCATGTTTGATGTGTGTAATATTTTAGCAGTTGATTTGATATTACTCTCTCTCTCTCTCTCTCTCTCTATATATATAATATGTGTGTGTCTCCTCTTGTATATATTTGATAAAATCTTCACCATACTTGAATTGAAATCAAAATATAAGATATTAGTTATTTCAGTGAAATAAATCAGATTAAATGACACCACAACCCTAAAAACATTAATGTATACTGGCATATTGTTTTTCCTTTTTACTTTTTTTTCATAGTACCATCATTATTATAAATTATTATAAACAATAAATCAGGTTAATTATTTATTTTTATTTTAAATTAAAAATAATTAGTGTTTTAAATATTTTGATGTACTGATATTAAAATTAATTTTTAAAAATAAAAAAAATATTATTTTAATATATTAATTAAAATAATTAATTAATTATCATGTTAAAAAATTGAGAGCCCATTCCCTGCCATTTGTAATTCCCACAAAAAGGCAGAGATTTTGTTTTTTTCTTAAGAAAAAAAAAAAACATGTAAATCACCCAAATATATTTCTTTGCGTGCCTGTCTTTCCACCAAAATGATTTTCTAATTTCGTATTTTCCCATCTTCTGAGAGTGGTTCATGTCTTTTCGGTTCATGATTTGATCGGTAACAATGTAACATCATTTCATCACATCGAGTGCAAATAAAAGCAAAGCATGCCACAAAAGATAAGATTGTCTTCCAGTAAACAGAGGAAAGTTGCATCACGAATGCAAACAAATATTTCGTTTGCTTTCCCAAAAAAGGATTTCTTTTTAATAAAATATTTAAAAACAAATATGAAAATTTTGAATTTTTTTTGTTTTGAATTTTTAAATTAACTATTATTATTAGTATTTTATTAAAAATTTTATTATCTATGTTTTATTTAAAATATTTTATGAAACTATTATTTTTAGAATTTTATTCTCTTTCAATTTTTTTATTTAAAATAATTTATAAAATTAGATTTTTTAATTTCATACTTTAGCTTTTTTATCTATTAGATTTGGTCTATATTCTCTTAATAAATTTGAGAAAATGTTAATAAATAAATTATTTGGTACTTTATTTTCCATGACATTACTAAATATATAAAAAATACTTTTGAGGAATTCAATTTCTTTGAAAACCACTCTCCAACAACAATTACTTTCTACCTAACAAATGAAGCCTAGAAGTTCGTGTAAAAAGAAAGAAATAATTACCATAACTTTGCGAATAATCAAATGCATATGCATGAATGGATCCATATATATATATATATATATAGATAGATATTTATAAGTATTGGGACTAGTTTTTAACCAAGCATTTTCATAGTTTTTAGTTTTGAATCCAAGGAGGGACTAGTGGTACAAAACTATGTCACTTATTTATCTTTAAAATCATTTAGAAATAAAATAAGTTAGTACATTTTATGCTACATTGTGAATATAATTTCAAGTTAATTTTTAATATAAAAGAAGAAGACAATGATATTGTACTCATTTTCTAGAATCATAAGTTTTTTAATTAAAAAATATAAAGATAATGTTTTTGTTCAATGAAGCATACTAAAAATATTAGAATAGATAAATCAAATAAAAATTGTTAACAATGATTAAAAAAATTGATTTTCTCTATAAAATATACACATGCAAATGTTTACCAAATAATTATGGGGTCATGATCCCTTTTTACCAATATATTTAAAGAGAGAAATCACCTTCATTTAATTTTTGTATCTTAGATAAACTAATTGAAACTAAGTTAATCTATTTTAGTGGTTGAAATATGGTGAGTTAAACCCTTTTCTTTTATTATTATTTTTTGATGATTTTCTCTCTCGTAACTTATTATCAGGGATTGAAATGTAGAGAATAAAAAATAAAGGTCTGGACTTAAATATATATATATATATATATATATATATATATTGGGACTAAACATGAATAATTATAAAATTCAGGGGACAAAATTGAATTTGCCATGTGCTTTTTATAAACTGGCTCTGTTTTTTATGCTAAGTTTTATCCTTGTTTTTTCAATTTTATTCTGACAACAAATTTAAGTTATATTTTATAAAAAAATATCTTTAATTTAATGCTAAGAACACAAGGGAATATAACTAGACATAGATAACGGGACCTAATAAAGCCCGAAACAAGATTTAAAAGGGTAAAATTGAAAAACAAATACAGGGACCAAACTGTAAGAGAGAAAATTGTTTAATTGTTAATGTTATCAATTGATTTCAATAATATATATATATATATATATATATATATATATATATATATATATATTTTTTTAATTAGATAATTTTCGAAATTTACTGTTTCGAGGGGAAGAAAAAGCTGAGAGGCTCAGCAGGAGGAGGCAGGCAGCAGGACGACCCCGTATGGGGGTGACAGTCAGTAAGCAGTGAAGTGATGGTGGCTAATTATTATTTGAAAACTGCTTCATGCAAACCAGGGGCTTCTCACTTGGAACCACGAGAGAATCTATGGGCTTAATGATCAGTTGACCATCAGCTTTCGGCTTTCGGTCTCTCCATCAATCCACTGCAAACTTCAATGCCAAACCCTAATTTCACGTTTGCTTCATCAATTAAAAATCATCCATGTTTGTCGGACCCCAAAACAAAGCAGCTGAACATCATACTCCAACTGTCCTTTCTATTTACTTGTAAATAATGATATATTTATGTTTCAGAGCGTGATAATTCTTGGTTTTAAAACAGTTTTCACTCGTAAATGCATTAAAAATATATATTTAATATCAACATATTAAAATAATTTAAAAATTTTAAGTGCTTGTTTGACAATGTCATTTTGATTGGTTTTTAAAGTGTTTTTTTTTTTATTTAGAAATGTATTAAATATATTTTTTTATTTTTTAAAAATTATTTTTGATATTAGCACGTAAAAATGATATAAAAATACTATTTTTTAAATTTAAAATACAAAATAAAAAAATATTTTTGAAATACAGTATACCTAAATCTCCAAAAACTTTTTTTTTTTTTAATGTGATCCGTGCAAATTTGTCGTGAATGAGGTTTACCCGAACACCTTCGAGATAAAATGCAGGTTGGTTTGAAGTGATTGTATATGTTTTGAAAAAAGAACCTGTCCAATTTTTCATTTTTATATATTGTAATAATTAAGTTTTCAAAAATGATTTTTCAAAGTCGAACCCATACAAATCGGTAGTAGATTTAAGGCTCAACAAAACCCTTTCAACCTTGTAATTAAGAATAAAATATAGTCTTAAATATTACTTTTAAAGGTTAAGAGTATCCTATAATTTAGGTTACTCGATCTGTATCCTAAGCAGATGAAAGAAGGCTCGCCGAAGCAAGCAAAGTCCAGCTCCATTGAAAAAGAGAAGAGAGCGAAGAACCTTGTGGGTAACGTGTTATAGGTGCAAGAATTTTTATGGATGGAGATATAGTCAGGCTGAAATTAATAAGTTCGTGGTCATCGGTCATCACTTTGAAAATTCATCTTAGATCTACCTAATTAAGCAAGAACAAGGAACTGACTGACCCTTCAATATTAAGACTGGGAATCGACGGCTTAGATTTATTTCTGATAGATTGGGATTTCTTCTTTTGTATCTATAATTATGAAATGACCACATGCCACTATTACGTCCATATTTACTTCGAAAGAGAAGTCTTTAATACATCCAATATAATTATATCATATTTTTCATATGATAAAGGAGGACACGTTCGGGGGAAACCCTAGAGATCTTTCACTTTCTAGTAGTAGCAATTAAGGATTTCATTATGATAATTTTTTTTTTGTATTTTTCAAATAAGTTCTCAATGATATTATTGCTAACATAAACACGTACGTACGTCAGTCTCCACCAATATATATAATATATTGTGATATTACCACATTAAAAAAAGGAAAACCACGACTCAAGCAAGAGGACACACTAAGTTTCTTGATGAAAACATGGAACGTGAGGCATATTTGAACAAATCTTATGGTCTCTTGGATCCATCTCCAGGTTCTATGAATTCCCCTAGCTTTCTTCGTGGTCTCCCTCCTTCAAATAATGCGAGAAGAAAAAAAATTCTGAGTCAAACAAAGAGCATCGATCCATTTCCTACTTATCAACTCTCCTTATTTTATAAGAATCTAGTTTATTACAAGTGACAAACGAAGAACAAACCTTTGCATTTAGATAAATGGATAAATTGTTATTATATTCCTAGTCAATGAGTCACAAGGTTGACCGACGATTTTCTATTGATGGACACCTAAATCGTTCGAAATCAGTACTTATTTAATGCTTGCATATGAAATTTAAAGGGATTCCATTTATAAATCAATAGTTATTTTCTATTTAACACTAATATAAAAAAAAGTTGGTAACTCTTTACCAACCAGCTCTTCTATTGCTAGTACCTAGCAAGAGCAGCCAGCGATTGGAAATATTACCAACCGAACCGGGCATGCCTAATTAACTTCTATTGTAATTATTTAGTTTTTTTTTTATTTGACTAGGTTTTGAATTTATTCAGATGAAAATTTTAATTGAAATATTTTTTAATTTACTTTTTAGCTGGTTTTGGATTTTTAATTTTCAGATGAAAATTTTCTTTTGTTCTTCTATTATCAATCATCCTTGAATCCTTCTCGCTCCTCTTGTCCTCTAAACTATTTTTTTTAATGTGAGGACACCTCATCTCTTGAAAAACACATTTTAAAGATCAAGATTAGCGAGTAAAACTCTGATTGTCTCGGGCTCTTACAAAAGATGCACGTGTTGACTTAAACTCGAGTTCTGCTATGCAGATTTCAATTCCTGTCATCACGTCACGCTCCTTGGAACTTGTCCTCTAAGCTTGATGTCAAAGCGTATCTAAAATCCAAATTAAGAGTATTAAAATTCATAACACTCTATTTAATGTGAAAATAATTATGTATTTGTATATTCTTGTTATTAATAATGAAATGTTATTTTTCTTTCAGAAAAATGAAAAGAAATTAATAGTGTTGGCCATGTAAAAATACTATTTATCACATCGCGTAATTTTTTGTCATATTAATTTTGATTGACATCTTTCATTTGAGGATCTAGTATGTTTTTATATTAATCACTGATACAAATAGAAAAAAAGGATTAGAGCTACGAGTTTTTTTTTTTCTCTGGATAGATGATTCTTTCTTTATAAACTTATTTGCATTAAAATTTATAGAGAAAGAATCCACACACACACATCATGATTCTATTTATTGTTGATTAAACTAAAAAAGGGACTTGTTTTAAAAATAAAATCAAAACGCATCACATAGATATGGCGGCGTTGAAAGAATAACATGATCAAGTTACACCATTATAATTTCATTATATTCTTAATTTTGAGAATTATTTCCTTAATTGCTAATAAACAATGGATTAGTAATTTAGTACCACGTGTTTAATTATTTCAGAATCGATTCTTTCCTTCATATACGTAATATGCACAGAGAATATTAAAAAGCAACAGCACATTTTCTTTATCTTCCGCCTTAATCGTAATAAGAAAAAGAAGGAATAATTCTTTCAAATTAGAAAAATAAAATCCCACTTGGTATCCAATGACTCTACCAATATCTGGATGTGGATGACACGTCAAGCTGCACAAATTACGTATGGCATCTGTGACATAGATTTTTATCGATCAAATCATCGTCACTTTCATCGATAATGTATACAAGTTGTGTCCAAACAGTTGTTTTCACTATAAACACAAGCCTTCCATTACTTCAGTAGCACTTGCATGTGTAATTTCTGTCTCTTTGCCTCATACAGCTTAACACGATCGAGGCCACCATTATTGTCTTCCAAAAACAGGCCCTTACAGAATGGGTCCATTGCACAATCAATTAATTGTCCAAAATTAGGAACATGTCAACAAAACCAAATCATTAATGAACTCCTTTAGTTGTAGATCCATCAATTAATCGTCCACTTTCGTAAAATGGTACGAAAATGGGACCCTTTCTCACTATAATACAACGAAAATATCATTTGTAGTTTAACTTGTCATTCATTTATCAATCAACAGTCTCTTTCATATGATCATTGATTACAGTAAAGGTGGAGTGGGATTAATGATTTATAAAGTGGGAACGCAATCCTTGGAGTGATCAAATCATTTATAAGCATGCCAGTGGAGTCTTTATCTCCGTAACTGGATATTAAATGAATTAAGCTCTATGGTTGGTTAATTACAAATTGATTAAGGTGTAGGTTAATATTGTGGCTACAATATTGAGATAATGTGTTATAATTATTGATGAATTCGTCATCTTTTTTAAATTTAACTTTTATCCTAAGCCTATATTTAAAAGGGTTTACATAAGGTGATAACTTAATGATAGAAGGAGGATGATTACATCTATATGCAATATTCTTGGAGTGTGATGTGAGATCTAAATTACATGAGTTTGACTTGCTTCAAAACTAAATATTTTTGGGTTGAATTATGTTTTGATCCCAAGCAGACATGGATTTTACGAGATGTCAAACCTAACATCATTGGATTCAGCTACGTGTCAAGTCCAAACAAATATGAATATGACAAACTAACAAACCTGATATTCTCAGGTATGCACTAAACTTAAATAAACATGGATCTAGCAAGCTGTTAGACTCAATATTATTGCATTTAGCTACGTGTTGAACCCAAACAAGCATGAGTCTGACAAGCTTCTAGACCCAATATTTTTAGGTTCATCTATATGCTAAACTCAAGCAGACATGAGTTTAGAGATATGCCAACATCCTTAGGTTCAACTATGTGTTGACCCCAAGTACACATAGATATGATAAGTTGCTAGACCCGACATCTTAGGGTTCAACTACGTAGTAGGTTCAAACAAACATGCGTCTAATAAGATGTTAAACGTATTATAATTGGATTCAACTATGTGTTGAGCTCATGCATACATGAGTTTGATGAGCTAATATGAGTCTGACAAGTTGTTAGCCCCACTATTCTTGGGCTTCACACACCCATATGAGTATGGGTTTGACGTTCATTATAGACCTCGTGTTGGGACATAAATGTTGTTTGTTTATTCTTATGATATTTAACTTAAAAAAATAATGTTAAAGATATTCATCTTCCAACATCTTAAATTTTATAAAAAATATTTTAAAGGTCTACCATATTTTCATTGTTATTAATATTGTGCAAGAAATATTTATCCCTTATTAATATGGTGCAAAGAAATTTGTCCCTCATCTAATGTTATGTAAGATATATTTATCCCTTAATTATGCTATTAAAAAAAAAAACTCTTCAACTCCTTCATTGTAGCAGCATAAGAAGGTTTAAAGGTTATGAATATCATTCGATCAACAAGTTAAATAATCCAAGATTTTATTCTATGAGTACCCATATTTTAATTCTCAGAGATATTATCATATAAAAATGAGAAAAAAAAGTCTTGTTTTTTTAATCTAATAATTGTTCTCTTATTTATTATAATTCTCTTAATATAAAGTCCCGAGGGTTCCTAAACCTCACAAAAAAATATATTTTATAGTTGTTGAATTTTTATTTATTTATTTATCACCAACCATCTATTTTTTTGGGGCTTTAGATAAGAGAATATTGATAGAAATGTACAATTCTTGATAAGTATATTGAATTTTAAAATATCATTAATTATTGCACAATACATTTAAATTGATTTCAAAATCATGAAAATGTGCCGAGTATTTGAAGAAAAAGATCATTCACGTGATTTTTTTGTCAAAAGAAATCAACATTTTTAAACTTAAGTTTACCAACACAAGAAAGCCTATTGTATATATACATTCGATTCATAACAGGACTCTCTCCCACTCAAAGTGGACTTGACTGCATAGTCTTATATATAAATTATTTATTTCTATTTCATAAATAGGTGAGTATATGTGAAAATTAATAATATGCTATGAAAGCAGTGAAGAATAATAGTTTACTGTTTGCAAAAATTCTTCGCACTAGTGGACGCATTATGGACTTGTCGTGCAGATTGCTAAAACTAAACATGAATTATGGTAATAATTTTGCTGCTTACGATGATGCTAAAACTAACTTACTGTGATTGCCAGAACAATATTATTAATATGGTAATAATTTGAAGGTTTAGTTAGTTTGTCAAATAATTAAATAATTCATTTGATGAATAATTACGTATAATCAGTATATATCGATTCGAATAAAGCTATCATGTTCAAGGTGCGCATGCAAAGGTTGGAAATAGACAGGAAAAATACAAAGCACTATCGATTATGTCTTCGACCTAAGAAAAAAACATAGTTATTAAATCCAGTCACAATAATTCATAGCTTAACTAATTCTTATTTTATCTCCAATAGTTTTGGACACACCTAGATAGTGGGTTGAATTGCCAACCAATTAACTGGCTAAATCTTTCTCTTTGCTTATGCAATAAAACTTTACTCTCTAAAACATATATTTTATAAGTTTAGATAAACGAGTAAAATTTTACTTATTTCAAGGTTTTATAAAGGATGTATATCCTGACTCGAACTCGAGAATTGTTATGTATATAGTAAGTTTCTGATATCACGCTATGTCCCTTGAAAGCTTACTCGCTAAATCCCTAAATAAAATTTTAATAAATCAATTTTAATATATATTTTTTCAAAAATTATCCAAAACAAAATTATTATGAGTTGATTAATGAGATGGAAGAGGTCAAATCCTAGACGAGTCTAATAATTAAAATATATAACTCATAAGAAACACAAACAGAAGAGATTTGTGCTTATCGACATCATTGAAAAAGATAAGAAAGAGATTGCCGCAGTATATAAAGTCCAACAATCTGAACGTCAGAAACAATGGAAAGAGAGCGAGAGCTCATGATTCAAGCAAAAATAAAAAACAGGCTTTATCTCAAAAGATGGAATTGGAGGCAAAGGGAATATATAGACTCGATTGCATCTTTGAAATTGTTATTAAAAATGTTTTTTATTTTAAAATATATTAGAATAATATATTTATTTTTTAAAAAAATATTGTTGATATTAGTATATGAAAATAATTTAAAAATATAAAAATATTTTAATTTAAAATAAAAAATGAAAATAAAACTTCTTTAATTATTTTTATTTTTTGACTTGTTTCTTCCTTTCTTTCTCTTCAAAAATTATGTAATTTTACCTTGCAGATCGTATGAAAAAATCAATTTCATTCTCATTAAAAGCTATCTGCCCCGTCCATTGAGGTATTCAGCTTATTGTTCTTCGTGTTCTTGTTTTCTCTTTATGCTCCATACCTCACGGTTCATACTTATCCACGATATGCTAATTTTGATTTCGTATGTGATATGTCCGTGCTTTTAATTTTGCCATCAAATGTCAATTCATTCAATGTTTCGTTGGCGATTGATGCTTCTGTATTTATAGCTTTTAATTTGCATTGTTTAAAAATATTGACATGAAAGGATTATGATAAATCATTTATAGACTTAGCCAAGCGTTAAGCTCGAACACATGTAGATTTAGCAAACTGTTAGATCCATCTTATAGACTCGGCTAAGCACTAAGTTCAAATGCCTTCTGATGAGATGTAAATCAAAAATATTTTATCCCAATAAATTAGATGTATTTTATCTTTAATGAAACAAAAATATCTTAAAATAGAAACCCTTACTAAAGGGGATAATTGAATTTTTTCTTTAATCGATTCTAATTTAATAATAAGAGACTTCTCAAAGTGATAAAAAAAAATCTCTTACAAATAGCAATAATGATCTAACTACACTTTTATCATGTAAAATTTCTTTTACATTTGGATTTTTTTTTTTATCTTAGGCTCAGGCCTTACATTTAAGCCCACAAGATAAAATAGAACTTTTTAAGTGATTGAGCTTAGATGATCATATATATCTCAAAGACACTAAGAAATTGGCTTTCTCATTTGAAAGATATACTTTAATTCTCTAAATTAATGTCATTATCTAGAAATATTTATTAATTTTATTTGAATTCAGCATGAGAAATGCATTCTTAAAAGCCTTAACAAGAAAAAAAAAAAAAATGGGGATGCATGATAGTAATTGATAGCAAATAGTGTGGTGTACATATCCTTTTCATGGACCATGGCCTTGCCACCTTAGTGCCACTTCAGATAAGCCCATGCCTAGGGGATGCTGGAAATGTCTTGAAGCTAAGTCCTTGGGGCCTAAATACATAAGTGGCTTTGATGAGATATGAAGGCGGGCTTGGTTAGAAACTAATTATTACTATTACTAAAGAAACTAAATGGGATCGCACGTTCACTGCTCATTACTGTTCACGCACTCACATTGGCACTGTGGACTTGCACTTTGCTCCAGTGCTTCGCGCGAGTTTGTGCTCTTTTTTTTTTTTAATGCTGGCCTTATTTTTGTATTTTTTATGGTGAAATTGATTGATGAGTAGTTGTGGCTGAGCGGTGCGCTGCGCGCTGGTTTTCCAACGCGCAGGGGTTCGAGCCTCCGTTTTTTGTTTTATTTCAAAAGCAACTGGAAAGTTGCTTCCGTTTTTTGCTTTCCTTTTTTTTTTTTTTTCTGTAATTCATTTTTTTTTAAAGCAACTGGAAAGTTGCTTTCCCCCCCTTTTTTTTATTATTCTTATTCTTATTATTAATTTTTTTAAACTATTGTGTTTTTTTTTTCTTCTAACAATCCTGATTTTAAAAGATTGTCCTTTAAATTAAATATATTATTGAAATTATGTAAAATTAATTATATATTTGTATATTTATGTCAAATTAAAATATGTTAAACTACTTATATGTTTAAATATTTATTAAATATTATCGCCTAAAAATATAGAGAGAGAGAGAGAGGAAAAATGACCTGGAATTTTTTGAAGAACAAAAATTCATATCAGTATTCTTAAATACATTTAATATAATAATATGATGAATAAATCTTATAAAATCAAAAAACAAATTGGCTTCAAAATTAAATTTTGTGCTCTTTTGTTTGAGTTTATTTCTTGAAAAACATTTTCAATGTTTTGATTTTTTTATTATATATTTGTATATTAACAAATTAAAATATGTAAAACCAATTATATGTTCTAATATTTATTGAATATTATCGCCTAAGAATATATATTGAGAGAGAAAAAACGGCCTAAGATTGTCCTTTAAATTAAATATATTATTGAAAGTATGTCAAATTAATTATATATTTGTATATTTATGTCAAATTAAAGTATGTGAAACTAATTATATGTTTGAATATATAAAGAGAGAGAGAAAATGACCTATGATTTTTTGAAGGGAAAAAATTCATATTAGTATTCTTAAATACATTTAATATAATAATATGATGAATAAATCTTATATATAAAAAAATTTGGCTTCAAAATTTAATTTTGTGCTCTTTTATTTAAGTTTATTTCTTTACAAAAAATTTCAGTTTTTTGATTTTTAATATTGTAGATCTGATATTACTGGAAAAAAAATACATCTCAAAAAAAAAAGTTGATAAATTTACCTATATTATCTACAATTAAAATATATACGAGTCACTTCCCGTTTCCATGAGATTATCTTTTTAGACGACAAATAAATAATTATAGCACGCAAAAAAATTAAGTTCATATTTAAAAACAAATTATAATATTTTTATTTTCAATATGTCTGATCGAATATTACTGAGGAACAAAAGCAACTCATGAAAATAAATATTGACAAATTTACCTAGGTTATCTACAATTCAAAAATATACGAATCACTTTTCATTTCGATTACTCTATAAAGTATGTGAGACTAATTATATGTTTTAATATTTATTTAATATTATTGCCTAAAAATATAGAGAGAGAGAATAACATGACCTAGCATTTGTTTTTTTTTTATAAAAATAATATCAATATTCTTAAATATATTTAATATAATCATATGATTAATAAACCTTATATAAAAAAAATTGTCGCTTACAATTTAAATTTGATACTCTTTTGTTTAAGTTTATTTCTTAAAAAAAAATTCCAATATTTTCATTTTTAATAGTATAAATCTAATATTATTGGGATAAATAAACAACTCAATTTTTTTTAACAAGTTTACTTAGGTTATCTACAATTAAAAAATATACGGACCATTTCCCATTTCGATTACACTATTCCTGTAAAAAATTATGCGAATCACTTCCCGTTTCGATTATACTATTCCTTTTATACGGCAAATAAGTCATTATAGCACGCAAATAAATGTTGTTTATTTCTTCAAAAATTTACAATGTTTTTATTTTTAATGTGTCAGATGTAATATTACTGAGAAAAAAAAACAACTAAATTTTTTTTTGACAAATTTACCTAAGTTATCTACAATTAAAAAATATACAAACCACTTCCCATTTTGATTATACTATTCCTTTTAGGCGGGTAAAAAATTAATTTGTTGCATATTTTATCTATTATAATGTTGCTAATTAAATATTTAAACAACTAATTACAGCATGTAAAAAATCAATTATTTTTCTACATAGAAAAAACCCTGACACAATGCGCGGGCAAGCATACTAATTATACCACGCAAAAAACTCATTTCTAACATATTTGATCTATTGCAATTTTAGTAATTGAACATTAAAATAACTAATTATACCACACATATAATATAAGTTTATTTGTGGATTTTTTTTTTATAATGTGTCAAATCTAATATTACTGAGAAAAAAAAATCAGAAAAAAAAATTACATACGTTATCTGCAATTACAAAATATACAAACCACATTCCATTTCAATTATACAGATTTTATCAATTATAATTATACTAATTAAATATTAAAATAATTAAATACAATACATATAAAAACAATCAATTTTCTACATAGATAAAAAAAAACCCGGCGCATCGCGCGGGCATACAGCTCGTCCTATATACTAAAACAGCTCAGTCCGGCACTATAGCGCCAGAGAGAGTTCACTGTTCATTGGACATTTTTCGTCCGTGTGTCGCGCGAGTTCGGGCGCCTTTTTTTTTCCGGTTTTGAACAGTAATCATACTATTTATATATTCTTTCACAAAAAAAATCAAAGAAAAGCATGTAGATTACTGGTAAGACACAAGCGTGTCTTACCAGGAGAGGCGGCAGGGGTTGGACCCCTGCCTAGCGCCTATTTTTTTCACTTTGCTTTTTTTTTTTTCTTTTTTCACTTTGCTTTTTTTTTTTTTTCATTTTTATTTATTTTGATTGTTTTTTTTGTTGATTTTGACGGGTTTTTTCCCCCCTTTTTTTCACTTATGTTTTTTTATTTATTTATTTTGATTGTTTTTTTATTTTTTATTGATTTTTTTCACTTTCCCTTTTTTTTCACGTCATATGACTTTTTTTGCCTGATAATTTTTACTTTATTTTTTTGTTTGATCTTTTGTTAAAGTTTTATGATTTTTTTAGTCTTTTTTTTTTCATTATTAGCATAATAATAATAATAATAATAATAATAATAATAATAATAATAATAATGACGACTTTTTTTGCTTGATAATTTTTATTTTATTTTTTTGTTTAATCTTTTGTTAAAGCTTTTATGTTTTTTTAGTTTTTCATTTATTTGATTTTTTTATTATTAACATAATAATAATAATATTAATATTAATTTAATGATTTTTTCTTACTTACTCTTTTTGTTAAATTGTTTTAGGTTTTTTCCTCTCGGGATAATTTGATAATTTTTATTGTTTTAATAGTTATAGTAATGATAATTTTTATTTTTTTTTTATTTTTTTGTTTGATGTTTTGTTGAAGTTTTTAGGATATTTTTTAGTCTTTTATTTTTTTTCTTTCATTATTCACACAATAAAATAATAATAATAATAATAATAATAATAATAATAATAATAATAATAATAAGAGGAAGAAGAAGAAGAAGAAGAAGAAGAAGAAGAATTTTTTTTGTTATTTTTCTTACTTACTCTTTTATTAATGTTTTTAAATTTTTTTCTCTAGGGATAATTTGATGTTTTTTATTGTTTTGCCAGTAACTACAATGATACTGTTAGTTGTTACAACTTTGATGTTGCTATTTTTAGAATAGGATATGATGGTCTTTTTTATTATATTAAACTTTTTACTCGGCCCGCAACATAGTGTAATAATTGTTTTTAATGTCCAAGTCATATAATTTTTTCCTCAGTCAATAATTTTTATTTCTTTGTCATTTATTCTATTTTTTCTTTTGATCTTTTGTTAATGTTTTTAGGCTTTTTTTAAGCTTTTGATTTTATTTTGTTTTCTCCCCGTTATTAAAGCAATAATAATATTAATATTAAAAATAATAATAATAATTTAATTTTTTTTTCTTACGTGCTTTTTTTTTTTTTTGTTTTTTCTCACATTTGTTGGATAATGTTTATTGTTTTAATAGTGATAGTGATGATAATTTAAAAAGTTAAGACTTCGATGTTACTGTTATTATGATAGAGGCTGTTGATCTTTTTTTTATATTCAACTTTATATGTGGAAATATTATATTTTTATCTCAACAGTTATAAAAATTATTTATTCCGCCCGCACTACGCCCGCAACGTAGTGCGGGCATTTGACTAGTCTTGAACTAAAAATAAAGTTTCAATAAAAAATAAAATAAAATGACACTATACTGTTTATGTGATTGTATGAAAATATAAAAAATAACTAATGTGAGGAAATTAAATAAAAAATATATTATTTTCTTTTTCAATATCCATGAAAAAATAATTTTAAAAATTCTGCACATTAGGCTCATATATAATAATCCACTAAACAATTGCTAATATTAGAATAAATTCTCTAATATTATTTAAAAATTATGAAATAATTGGATAGTTTTTCAAATATAATTTTTATTTATAATGAAGGTTTTCAAAATTACTATGTTCACAATAAAATAAAACTTCTGTATTTACACACCATAAATTATGAATTTTTTTATTCACAAAACCCAAACATCATACTATGTTCCCTTTAAAAACACTGTCAAAATTATTATTATTCAAGTGAATGATAATTCTATTAAACAGTAATTAAAAAGCATGTATGAGACAATTCACATATGTCTCTTGTTTGCTCAGCCGGGTCACTATTATAGCAACCTCAATTATTTTATTTTGAATTCCAAAACATCATCTAATCATTTTAAAAAACATAAATCAAACCTAATAATTATTTTTGAACAAGTGTTGATATTTTTTTCAGGCATGTTCGAAGAACAAAATCACCTTCATGGGATTCCTCTCTTTAATATCTATCGATGCAAAGATAAGCTTTCAGGTGACTAGGATTTGACTCGTCAAATTTTGTTTCTCTCTTTAGAATATGTAGTATTCTAGTTAATTAGTAGCTGGTCGGTGATCACTTTCCATTGCAGTCCATAACTCTAAGCACAAGGAAATGAAATGCTTGCTTGGAAATGCAGTTTATTTTTTAAAATAGTTTTTATTTAAAAATATATAAAAACAACTTAAATTATTAAATATTTTTAATTTAATATAAAAAATAAAAATAAAAATAAAAATAAAAATAAAAATAAAAATAAATTTTTTTTAGATTTTTTCAAAAATATATTTGATGAAATAGAATGAAAAACAATCAGAAGTCCCTAAGGCTTGTTGGAAATAGATTCCAAGAACAATTCGTCATGAATGTGAAACACAATTTAATATATATTCTTTGCTTCTTTAAAGCAATAGTTATAAGTCACAAGAAGATCCCATATTCTTGCAGCTACGAGACGACCGATTGAAGTTAGATTATTCTTTCACAAGAAGATCACAAGAAAAATTACTTGCCTATTTTAGAAGCAAGAATGTGAATCTCGATTTAAATTTGCAATACATTCTTCTTTTATACTGAATCTAAGAAAAAGCATCTGACTAAACTCTAATCTTAATATACTTATTTCTGTAATTCCGAATCTTATAATTTTTAATTAATTAATTAATTAATTAATTAATTTCTGTGGGGCTTGTGTGTACCTTTCATTTTTTTGACACTAGAATATGAATCTCGATTTCAATCTGCAATACATTCTTCTTTAATACTGAATCTGACTAAAATCTAATCTTAGTATACTTATTTCTGTAATTCCGAATCTTTATTCTCTTTAATTTATTCAATAGAGAGTGTTGGAAAGTTAATACGAGTTTCACGTGTGAGCACAAACATATTCAATATTGAATAAATAAATAAAATTATAAAAGATTAAAATTATAAAAGATTTAATTTAATATTATATCCAACTTTAATGACGAAATGATTATAAACTCAATCATAACACATCAAATGCATAAAGGAAAATCAACATAACTTTATTATATATATTCTCATAATTGTAGTTTCACTTTATAAACTAAACAAGCAACATACAGATCCTCATTTACTTTTTTCCTGAACAAGCCACGAACCATTCTTCAAGGGATTGTATACATAGGGTTCTCAAAATTCAGAAAAGAAAAAAAACTAGCTAGGTAGAGGAGAATTTCGATCATGGACATTTCTGAAAGGTATGATATGCTTACAGTTCTTTTTGAGTGCTTATAACTGCTTGCTTCGTAATTTTGTTTTCCAAGTCGAAATCTTCATTAATATCTCTGATAGCCAGTAAAATAATGATATACAAAGAGAGAAAGAGTATCAGGATGAAGGGTGATTGTTCATGATTTCACCTAACAATATAATTAGCTTTGAGTTGAGATTCTTCATTAACAATAGTTACTTACATGATTTTATGTGCAGAGAAAATATGGATTCTGACGAAATACTGGAGACAACTTACATAGCAGCCATGAATGGAAATTGGAAAGGAATGTTTGACTTCTATAAGAACAATGTTGAATATTTGTTCTCTCCAGTTACTCTCTCTTGTGATACTGGACTTCATCTAGCTGTGCACAGCAACACAGAGAAACCACTTAAGGATTTACTTGAAATAATGGACGGCATAGAATTCCCTTTAACCCATTCTAAAAACAAATTTGGAAATACGGTTCTTCACGAGGCAAACATCTATGGGAATTATGAGGCTGCAAGACTCTTGGTTGAACTTTGTCCAGACCTCCTTAAGGAAAAAAATAACGATGGTGAAACCCCATTGTTCACAGCTGCTTCATTTGGCGAGGCAGACATAGTGGAGTTTTTATTCAGGTCCGAACCAGAACAATGCGTGAATGATGAGTGCAGCCTGTTGGAAATTCATCGCCAGAGAGGGGATGGCCTGTCCATCCTTAGCGCTGCTATCATAGGGCAACACTTTGGTAAGAAATTCTCTCTTTATAGAATTCTCAATTTTAAAAAGTATATATACTGCATAATTTTCCTATGACTAATTTCATGAATGCAGAAACAGCTTTACTGTTGCTAGAAGTGGATGAATCGCTCCACAACGTGAAGGACCCAAAGGGCAGAACTGCTCTTCAATATCTGGCCGATATGCCATCTGCTTTTAAGAGTGGATATTCCATGGGCGTATTTGAAACACTCTTCTACTGTTGTATGCCTACACCAACCACATTAATTATTAGACCTTGCAATACTTCCTACATATTTCTGGTTTGACTACCATGGACATACACATAATACATACATACATACATACATACATACATACATACATATATATATATATATATATATATATATATATATATATATATATATATATATATATAATTTGAACTCTAAATTATATTTCAGGCCTTCCTGTTATACGTCACCACAAGGTAAAACTACAAACTGGGGACCAGGCAGGGCAGGATGTGAACAGAGATCTTGAGAGCGGTTCGGGGAGCAGCTTGGAGAGGAATCAAAGAGGCGGCCTCCTCAACTATTTAAAGCCCCCTAAAGGTATTTAATATGGCTCCGTTACCATATAAATTTTGACCCTTATTTCTATATTTCATTTATAAGACTTGAGGTTTGTGGAGATAGTTGATTCTTAACTCTTTATATATTACTCATATTATTTATTTATGTAAGATTGGTTGTTCTAGTATCAATTGATCTACATCTCATTGTCACTTATGAAACAAATGGGATTCGATGTTACATCTTCATAAACTTAACAGTCAAGTGGCTGGCACAAATTGCAAGGAAAATAAAACTTTAAGATATAAAGAGGTCATCGTTCAAATTCTACTTTTAGATGCTTAGGCAATTAATTCTCGGGAGTCATCGGAGAAGAACCTCTTTCTAAATGAACTAGATGAAAACTCTGTAAATATCAAACAAACAAAACAAAACAAAAAACTATGTTGGTGGTGTTTTGTTCTCTATATGATAATTAATTGTGCTTCCACTGAATTTAGCATGTTTCTTTTTTTTCAGCTTTGAATGGCTTTTTGGTTCAACCTTCTATCATTAACATTTCTTTTTATTTCATAAAAATGGCTACCTCTCATCCATGTTTAATTTCATTCCCTTTCGTATGATCATGAAGTTGGATGTTGGCCAGCATGGCTAGAAAGAATCTGGAACCAGAAAATAAAACATGTATTTGCTTTGATACTCGCCAAAATGCTAATAGAGAAAGATAAGTCATGGAAGAGCGTCAGCAAAACAGAGAAAAGACGATTAGAAGAGCAGGGAATGGGCGGGGAGGAAAATAAAAAGGGAGATAATGACTTCTCATATTCGGGGCAACCTTCTGAAATCCTTATCAAATCAAAAAAACTACAATCAGAAGTAGTCCAACATCCAACAGCACAACCTTCTGTGATGAACTCATCATTAACTAGCAATGAGCAGATCTCATTGTTCCTTGCAACTGGAAATGGAATAGAAGAGATTGTGCGGGGGATAATAAAACAATATCCCCATGCTATTAAGAAGCTCGATGTAACGAACTCATCATTAAATAGGGAGGAACGGATCCCATTGTTTCTTGCAACAAGAAATGGAATAAAAGAGATTGTGAGGGAGACAATAAAACTATATCCCCATGCTGTTGAGAAGCTCAATGACAAGGGTCAGAGCATTTTGGATGTGGCCGTCATGTATCGCCAGAAAAAGATCTTCAGTCTTGTGAAGCAACTGAAAATACCATTGGCTAGACTGCATCGAGTTCTTGATACGGAGGGCAACACATTGTTGCACCACGTTGCAGATATGGAGCATTACAGAGGAGGAACCAGGCCTGGGCCTGCACTTCAACTTCAGGAGGAGTTGCAATGGTTTGAGGTGAGCCCTATTCATCCCTCTGTCTTTACCTCCTGATAAAAATTATTCATGGACTTGGTACGTACCGGATTATCCATCATGTGTATAAGAGCATCGAACCTATAAAAACATTTGTTTCAATCAAATTATCCAGTTAAGGTTATAGAAAAACTGTTAGACTGTATAAATTAAACTCGATTTTAATGCTAATGAAACGCAGACATGTCACCTAATTAAGACATCAGGCTGATCTAGTTCTCCTTTTCAACCGATCCAGCTTCATAAATATTATTAAAAATTATACACTATTAAATAACGCGTTGTTTTATGTACGAATTACTCCATTTATATAACAATCATATTTATCTCCCGATTATTGCAGCAAGTTCAAGAGGTAATTCCTTCTCATTATGCAACGCTTCCGAACAAAGAAGGCAAGACAGCAGGAGATCTCTTCAAAGATAGTCACAAGGAACAGCTGGAAAATGCACGAACATGGATCAAGGAAACGACTCAGTTTTGTTCCACAGTAGCTGCAGGAGTGTTTGCTATTGTCTTCGCTGCTGCGTATACTGTGCCTGGAGGTTCTGATGAAAATGGCAAGCCCAACTTCATCGACTCTCCCTTTTTTATGTTTTTTACAGTCTCGGATGCTCTCTCCTTAGCAAGCTCCTTGACTTCGCTTGTGGTATTTCTGTCTTTGCTGACCTCTACATTTGAGCTAAAAGAATTCCACATCTCTCTTCCTCGAAAACTTCTTGTTGGCATCATCTTCCTTTTCGCTGCTGTTATAGCGACCACGCTGTGTTTCGGGGCCACAATTTTGATACTCGTTCAGTCAGAGAGAAAGTCGCCATCATTACTCCTTTCCATCTCTGCATTCCTTCCACTCTTATTATGTGTAACAATGGAGTTCCGTCTGTGCGTCTTTATAATGGGCTCTGCATACAACATTCTGAAGAAAACCTGGAAAGCTCGGCCACCGTTTCATATCCCTTGCCTACCACGGGGGAAAAACCTCCGTCGAGCTGATTAATATGGGAGATGTTGAACACTAAGCTTCTTACTTGTTAAATCCAAGCACTCACACACAGCACTCAAGTATTCACACACAGGACTTCACAAAGGAAATACTTGGAATATATCACTCTATGTATTACTCATTCAGTGTGGCTTATATAGCCTTACAGTTGAACAATGAACATGCAGAAAACGTGAGCTTACAGCTGGCAACTACAGCTGGCAACTAACCAACTTCTTATTTAACTAACTAACCAACTATAACATTCCCTCCCTTAAACTAAATTGCCTCAGCAATTAGTTTATTTCAGGTGGGTTGCACACTCCCAACTGGTTTCTGAATTTCTGAAATGACTCTGTCTTGAGTGGTTTGGTTAACACATCTGCAATTTGTTCTTGAGTTCCACAGTGCTGCAAGTGTACAATTCCCTCTCATGCCAATTCCCTCAAGAAATGGAAACGCACATCTATGTGCTTGCTCCTGCCATGCATCACAGGATTCTTGGACAATTTTATTGCTGAACTATTGTCACAATAAATGGTTGTGCTCTTGCTGCCATCATATCCCAGTTGCTGCATAATTCTCTTCATCCACACGGCTTGGCATGAGCATGCAACTGCAGCCACAAACTCAGCCTCTGTTGTGCTAAGAGTGACAATTGGTTGCTTTCGCGATGACCAAGCAACTGCACCCGAGCTTAATATGAAAACATAACCTGACGTGCTCTTTCTATCTTCCAAACACCCTGCATAATCACTATCAGTAAAGCCAATTAGCTCATTATTCCCTCCCTTGGCATAAAGAATGCCAAACCCAGTTGTTCCTTGAAGATACCGCAGGATTCTTTTTGCTGCCATAAGATGAAGTTCAGTTGGATTTGACATGTATCGACTTATGAGGCTTACTGCAAACATAATGTCTGGACGAGTTGCTGTTAAGTACATCATACTGCCCACCAGTTGTTTATAGAAAACACTGTCAATTTTCACTCCATTCTCATCCTTCGAAATTCTAGATCCTGGAACTATAGGATTCTGAACTTCATTACTACCTTCCATTCCAAACCTCTTCAAAATCTCCAATGCATATCGTTTTTGACTTATAAAGATCCCTTCATCAAATTGCACCACTTCAATGCCGAGAAAATACTTCATCTTCCCCAAGTCTGACATTTTAAATTCCCGCATCATGGAAACCTTGAAATCATTGATCATAGCTTCATCATCCCCTGTATAAATCAGGTCGTCAACATACACACTTATGATCAAACGTTTACCTTGTTTGATCTTTGTGAAAAGTGTTTGTTCACTGTCACATTTGCCAAATCCTTCCTTCAAAAAATATGACTCAATTCGGCTAAACCAAGCCCTTGGTGCCTGCTTGAGTCCATATAAAGCTTTGTTAAGCTTATACACCTTATCAGCTTCGCTTCTCACTTCATAACCCTTAGGCTGTTCAACATAAACATCCTCATTCAACATTCCATGAAGAAATGCAGATTTAACATCAAGTTGGTATATGGTCCAGTTTCTTTGAGCAGCAACAGCAAGTATCATGCAAACCGTATCCATCCTTGCGACTGGCGCAAATACTTCTTCATAATCAACTCCGTACTCTTGCGCATAACCTTTCGCAACTAATCGAGCTTTATATTTCTCAACTTCTCCATGCTCATTCAGCTTTGTTTTGTATACCCATTTTAGCCCAATTCTCTTAGCTCCTCTCGGCAATTCTGTAAGGAACCAAGTCCCATTTTTGTCAATGGACTTCATTTCCAAATCCATGGCTTGCCTCCATTTATCAAGTTTCACAGCCTCCTCATAGCACATTGGATCTGCACAGCTAAACAAAGCCATATTTATGTTACCATCTTCATCACTGAAGTCAAATTGCTCACCAGTTTCATAGTCTTCCATCCACACGGGAAGCCTTCTATGTCTGCCTCCTCTGCTTGAAGACTCTTCTGTATTTGACCCCTCTCTATCTTCACTAGTCATTCCTGAAGACACTGTCATATTTGGAATAGGTGACAGTCCTTCACCATGACTATTTGCATCATTTCCTTCACTGTCATCTGCAACATTCACTGCTTCAGGTTCACTGTCAGAGTTTGTTTCCTCTTCATTCATTTCTTCTTCATCTCCCCATTCCAAATCCAATAAAACTTGATCCTCCATATTTTTATCCCATATCCACTTCTTGTTCTCCTCAAATACTACATCACGGCTAACCACCACTTTCTTTGAAATTGGCTCATACAGCCTATATCCCTTCGATTCATCACTGATACCCAGCAATACACAACTGTAGCTTTTATCTTCAAGCTTTGTTCTTCGAACTTCAGGAACATGAACATGGGCAACACTACCAAAAACCCTAAAATGTTCCACGGATGGCTTGATTCCACTCCAAGCTTCCTCTGGAGTGACATCTTTTACTGCTACCGTTGGACTTCTATTCAACACATAGAAGCTCCAATTCACAGCTTCAGCCCAGAAAGTCTTCGGAATACCTTTCTCAGATAATAAACATCTAACCATGTTCATTACTGTCCGATTTTTCCTTTCTGCAACACCGTTTTGTTGCGGTGTATAGGCAGTAGTTAACTGCCTTTTTATCCCATTTTTCTGACAGTATTCATTGAATTCCATCGAAGTGAATTCCCCACCACGATCTGTTCTCAAACATTTGATTACCAATCCAGACTCCTTTTCCACTCTTTCCTTGAACAATTTAAAGGCAGCAAATGCTTCTGATTTTTCAACTAAAAAATTCACCCATGCCTTTCGGCTATAATCATCTATGTAACAGATCAAATACCTTTTGTTACTGTTGGAGATTGGGGAAATTGGTCCACATATATCAGCATGCACTAATGCCAGCTTCTGATCTGCTCTCCATGTACTCCTTTTTGGAATAAACTCTCGGTGTTGTTTGCCTCTCAGACAGTCAGTGCAGACTTCGCTTGATTCTGGAAACATGGGGAGACCTCTCACCATATTTTTGAGCTGAAGTGTTTGGAGGCCTTTGTAGCTGATATGACCATACCTACGATGCCATAAATGAGCCAAATTCTGTGCTGTAGCTTGCAGACACACCTCTCCCTTCGTCTGTGACTAATCAGCTTGAGTGTTAGATAGGAGAACAAACATTCGGTTTGCAGTCATATCTGTTTGAATGATCAAGCCTCTTGATGGATGATAAATCCTGCACTTGTTTGATTTCAGTAGGATAGCAAGTCCCCTTTCCTGTAGTTGACCTATACTGAGAAGATGATTCTTCAGTTGTGGCACAAAAAACACTTCAGTCACCATGTAACTGGTACCATCAAGATTCAGTCTTACATTCCCTTTTCCAGTGGCCATTATTTTCGTGTTGTCCCCAAGCTTAACCATCTGTTTGAACTCTTCATCCAGTTCATAGAACAGTGTTTGATCACCACACATGTGGTTACTACACCCCGAATCAAGAAACCACACATCATTTCTCCTTGCTTTATTCTTCTCCACATAAACCATGAGAAGCATCTCTTCATTCTCATCCAGCTCTGCATAATTCACTTGTTTATCCCACTGTGGACATTCATACTGATAATGTCCCAATTGATGGCATTTGAAGCATTCAATTACAGCTTTGTTAAAAAACTGACGACCTCCTCCTCTGCCTCTTCTAAATGAAGTTCTCCCTCGTCCTCTACTGCGAAATCTTTCTTCATGTGACACACTGCGAAATCTTTCTTCATGTGACACCTTCAGTGCTTGTTCTTCCCCACGATTCCTGTGAAATTTTTGCTCATGTACAACAAGTGAACTCTGCAGTTCATCAATTGTAAGTAGGTCAATGTTCTTTGACTCTTCAATAGAAACCACAATGTAGTTAAACTTCTCAGTTAGTGTTCTAAGAATCTTCTCTACAATGGTAACTTCTTTCATCTGCTCACCATTACTTCTTATTTTGTCAACAACTGTCATCACTCTAGCAAAATAATCAGTAATGGTTTCTCCGATCTTCATCTCCAGAATCTCAAAGTTTCTCCTCAACCCTTGCAGAGCAGAACGCTTTACCCTAGCATTTCCTTCAAATTTCTTTTTCATAGAATCCCAAATCTGCTTCGAGGTCCTTTTCTCCAAGATTTGTTGAAGAGTTATCCTGTCAATTGCTTGAAACAAGTAGTTCTTCACCTTGAGATCTTTCATCATCAATTCATCCAATTGTTTCTGCCGTGTCTCACTCAACACAGTTTCTGGTTTTGCTTCTTCATAACCAGTCTCAACCAGACTCCAGTAACCTTTCGATCTCAACAAATTCTCCATGAGCATGCTCCAATGGTCATAATGACCATCAAAACGTGGTATGGCAGGTTGCAGATAATTCTTCTCTTCACTCATCTTGCAGGATTTCTGAATCTTCAAGCTCTGATACCAGATTGTTAAATCCAAGCACTCACACACAGCACTCAAGTATTCACACACAGGACTTCACAAAGGAAATACTTGGAATATATCACTCTATGTATTACTCATTCAGTGTGGCTTATATAGCCTTACAGTTGAACAATGAACATGCAGAAAACGTGAGCTTACAGCTGGCAACTACAGCTGGCAACTAACCAACTTCTTATTTAACTAACTAACCAACTATAACATTACTCAGCTATGTAACTTGCCAAGAGAAGACTTGAAAGTTTCTGCCGAAGAAGAAGAAGAAGTGACAGTGTATGCAGTTGCAAATACTGGATTGTTAATTGATTGTTAAATCAGTTGTAACTAACCTCAAACTAAGAAGAGAAGATGAAATTGACTTCTCTAAGTAGTTACAATCAGTTACAGAACATGTACAATGCATGTTTTGCGCAAACTATATAAATGAGCATTATATCAAACACTATGTATGAAACATTGAAATAAAGAATCTTATCTGATAAAACAATTGAGAAGGAATATTTTTAATTTATTCAAATGTTTGGTTGGTGCTTGATGCATCATTTATAAACTTCGAACACATAGATTTAACGAATTGTTAGACCCATTTCATCCCTACAAATAAGAGAAGCACCTAAAAGGTAAAAAACACATGATTGTGTTACGAATTACATTTATATGTTAAAAGAAAAACCCTTACTAAAGGGGATAATTTATTTTTTCTTTAATCGATTCTAATTTAATAATACGATACTTCTCAAAGTGATAAAAAAATCTTTTACAAATAACGATAACGATCTAAATAATCTTGAACTAAAAATAAAGTTTCAATAAAAAATAAAATAAAATGACACTATACTGTTTATGTGATTGTATGAAAATATAAAAAATAACTAATGTGAGGAAATTAAAAAAAAAATATTATTTTCTATTTCAATATCCATGAAAAAATATTTTTTAAAAATTCTGCACATTAGGCTCATATATAATAATCCACTAAACAATTGCTAATATTAGAATAAATTCTCTAATATTATTTAAGAATTATGACATAATTGGATAGTTTTTCAAATATAATTTTTATTTATAATGAAGTTTTTCAAGATTACTATGTTCACAATCAAATAAAACTTCTGTATTTAAAAACCATAAATTATGATTTTTTTTTTATTCACAAAACCCAAACATCATACTATGTTCTCATTAAAAACACTTATAGAATCATTATTGTTGAAGTGAATTATAATTCTATTAAACAATAAGTAACCTCAATTATTTTATTTTCAACTCAAAACACCCTCTAATCATTTAAAAAAAAATAAATCAAATCAAATAATTTCTTTTTGAACAAGTGTTGATATTTGTTTTCAGGCATGTTCGAAGAACAAAATCACCTTCATGGGATTCCTCTCTTTAATATCTATTGATGCCAAGAAAGCTTTCAGGTAACTAGGACTGGACTCGTCAATTATTTTTTTTTTTTTTTTTAACAGAATTTTGAATCAAGCCAAAATATCCCAAAGTCATTCTCGAATATTAATTTTTATAAAAAAATAACAATACCATACGCTTCATTTTAACATAATTACACCTCGCAACTAGCAGCTTTTAACCAAATAAGCTTTTTTTTTTTTTTTTTTTTTTTTTTTTCAAGTACAAAATAGACTTTGGTTACACACTTAACTCGAGTAAAAGGCACAGTAATATTATCATTAATAATAATAAAATAAAAACAGTAATAAGCAGGACCCACCAATTTGGCTTCACAATGATACAATGTCATATCCTTGTAGGAGTTAGAAGGATGAAATCGGTACGTAATGATATTTCAAAATATGAGATATGTAAATAATAAGATATGTAAAAAAGAGATAGGGGTTAATAAATATGTTCATGTGCTTGCATGGATTTTATTTGGTCTAAAGAATCCCTGGTAAAAAAACTGAATACTTGAAAAGATAACCATAATATGAAGGATTCAAATATTTATCCAATGATAAAATCAATATATTTATGGAAAAATAATAAAATAATTTAAATAGTTTTCATGTTTACGAACAATAAAAAAATATTGTAATAATAATAATAATTATTATTATTTAGATAATTTGATTTTGAGATATCTGAATTAATATAAATTACAAAGGACATGGAGTAGCTGATGATGATTGTGTTTGTAGCAAGAGGATATAATTGAAGATCAAGTTCATTTCGATTTTACTTGTGGAGGTGAAAGTACACGTGGACAAGGCCATACCTCAAAAGAGATAAGGTCACACTAAACAATTTATTTGACAGAAATAACTTTAATTTTAATTGTATAACCAACAAGCTCGAATTTCCTTCTGTTTTTTTTTTTTTTCTATTTATTCTTTGCTTCTTTAAAGTTCTAGTGTAGTGATTGTAACTATGTATGGGAAAGCAAATTATGCTTGCAGCTACGAGACCGATTAAAGTTAGATTATTCTAAAAGAAAAAGGAGAAATTTGGTTGCTTATTTTATTAGCAAGAATGTGAATCTCAATTTCAATCTGCAATACTTATTTCTGTAATTCTGAATCTTTATTCTCCTTAATTTATTTAATAGAGAGTTTCACATGCGAGCACAAACATATCCAATATTTAATAAATAAAAAGCATGAAAAAGATTTAATTTAATATATGCATAAAAGCAAAATCAACATATCTTTAGTTTCACTTTATAAACTAAACAAGCAATATACAGATCCTACTTTACTTTTTTCCAGAGCAAGCTACGAAACATTCTTCAAGGGATTGTATAAATAGGGTTATCAAAACACTTAATTCAGAAGAAGAAAAAAAGGTTGTTTCTTTGTAGTCATCTCTCCGTAAACTAGGTGGAGGAGCATTTCGATCATTTCCATTACTAAAAGGTATGCTATACGATCAGTTCTCCTTGAGTGCTTACTTTCTAATTCTGTTTTCCATTATTATCGGTATTATGAGTTAATGTAAATTTATTTTCTGAATTGAAATTTTTATAGAATAATATAAATTATATCCTATAATCTTATCTATAAATTATAGTTATTAGATATGTTGGTTTCTTGACATGATATTAATGATCTGTGTGGAAGTTTGAAACCCAAAAAACTTTCACTTGAAGTTGTGTGTTATAGAATAATATAAATTATATCTTAGAATCTTAATTAATAATTTAAGATTTTAAATGAAATGTTTGTTGGAACCGAGATTGTTCATTAACAATAGTCACTTAAATGATTTTTTCTATAGAGAAAATATGAGTTTTCCTCTAATGGAGAAACCTTATAGAGCAGCCATGAGAGGAGATTGGAAAAACATCATTCAACATTATCAAGACCGTTCGCTAGATCTATTCTTGCCAGTTACGCTCTCTGCGGATACTGCACTTCATATAGCTGTGTACAGCAAACAAGCGGAACCACTTCAAAGTTTGCTTGGAATCGTGGAGCGCATAAAACACTTTTTACCTGACATAGGTTCCCCTGCACCTGAGAAAGAACACCTTTCAACTGATCAGGTGAAATTTCTCAAGAGAAAAAACGAATTTGGAAACACGGCTCTTCACGAGGCAACGATATGCGGGAATTACGAGGCTGTAAGACTCTTGGTAGATCAATGTGCAGACCTCCTTGATGAAAAAAATAAGTACGGTGAAACCCCATTGTTTACAGCTGCTGCATTTGCCGAGGCAGAAATAGTGGAGTTTTTATTCAGGTCCAATCCAGAACAATGCGTGAATGATGAGTGCAGGCTGTTGGAAATTCACCGCCAGAGATCAGGGGATGGCCTGTCCATCCTTAGCGCTGCTATCAAAGGGCAACACTTTGGCAAGCAATTCTCTCTTCATATAATTATCAAATTTTAAAGTATTGTCGTATAATTTTTCTACGCCTAATTTCTTGAATGCAGAAACAGCTTTAATGTTGCTAGAACTGGATGACTCGCTCCACGACTTGAAGGACGAAGATGGCGTAGATGCTCTTCAACTTCTAGCTCATATGCCAACCGCTTTTGATAGTGGAGTTTCCATGGGCATATGTGAAAGACTCATCTACCGTTGTATGCTAATACTAACCACAATATTAGACCTTGCAATTTTGCTTACATGTTTCTTGTTTGCATACATATAAACTTAACTCTATATTATGTCGCAGGCCTTCCTGTTAAACGTCAAGACAAGTTAAAATCACAGTTAGAAACTTGGTTCAAGGAAAGGAAGGAGCAGAGAGATCTTGAGAGCGGTCAAGGGAGGGAGTCTGAAGCTCCGGAGAGCGGTCATCAAGGGAGGGAGTCTGAAGCTCCGACGAGCGGTCAAGGGAGGGAGTCTGAAGCTCCGGAGAGCGGCACGGAGTGGAATCAAAGAGGCGGCATACTCAAATATTTAAAGGTCCCTAAAGGTATTGAGCACAATCGAGGCCCGTTCTTTTGGTTTAGAAACTATCTTTTTTCACCTTTAACATGTCTTTATTTTATCAACTTCTACTTTCACGATATTGTTTTGTTCATCCTTCAACTATCATTGTTAGCATTAATTAAAAATGGATAGCTCTAATCATCCATGTTTAATCTCATTCCCTTTGGCATGAACGCGATGTAGGATCTTGGCTAGAAAGATTCTGGAACCAGAAAACAAAGCATGTATTTGCGTTGGAAGTCGCCAAGATCCTGATAAAGAAAGATGATGAGTCATTGAATAAAGTCAATATAACTATAACAGACGCAGAGCATGGACCAGGTGGGGAAGAAAATGGAAAGGGAGAAAACAAGTCCTCTGAAATCACTAGCGAAGGAAAAAATACAAAAGAAAGCCAACGCCAAGAGCATATCCCTTTGTTTATTGCAACTATAAATGGAATAGAAGAGATTGTGTGGGAGATCATAGATCAATATCCCCATGCTATTGAGAAGCTAAATGAGGAGCGTCAGAGCATTTTGGATGTGGCCGTCATGCATCGCCAGAAAAAGATCTTCAGTCTTGTGAAGCAACAGAAAGTACCATTGGCTAGACTGCATCGAGTTATTGATAATAAGGGAAACACATTGTTGCACCATGTTGCAGATATGGAGCATTACAGAGGAGGAACCAAGCCTGGACCTGCACTTAAACTTCAGGAGGAGTTGCAATGGTATGAGGTGAGCCCTATTCATCCCTCTGTCTTTACCTCCTGATAAAAATTATTCATGGACTTGGTACGTACAGGATTATCCATCATGAGTATAAGAACATCAAACCTGTTAAAAACATTTCTTTCAATCAAATTATCCAATCCAGTTATAGATAAACTGTTAGAATCTCGATTTTAATGATAATGAAACGTAGACATTTCACCTAACTAAGACATCAGGCTGATCTAGTTATCCTTTCCACCCGAACCAGCTTCTTGAATATTATTAAAAATTATACATTATTAAACAACGCGTTGTTTTATGAACGAACTCCATTTATATAACAATCATATTTATCGCCCGATTATTGCAGCAAGTTCAAGAGGTAATTCCTTCTCATTATGTAACACTTCAGAACAAGACAGGCAAGACAGCAGAAGATCTCTTCAAAGTGAGTCACAAGGAACAACTGGAAAGTGCACAAAAATGGATCAAGGAAACGACTCAGTCATGTTCCACAGTAGCTGCACTTGTTGCTACTGTTGTCTTTGCTGCTGCGTATACTGTGCCTGGAGGTTCTGACGAGGAAGGCACGCCCAACTTCATCACCTCTCCCTATTTTCTTGTTTTCACAGTCTCGGATGTTCTCTCCTTAGCAAGCTCCTTGACTTCGCTTGTGGTATTTCTGTCTTTGCTGACCTCTCCATTTGAGCTAAAAGAATTCCACTTCTCTCTTCCTCGAAAACTTCTTGTTGGCTTCACCTTCCTTTTCTTTGCTGTGATAACGACCATGCTATCTTTTGGGGCCACAATTTTGATACTCATTCAGTCAGAGAGAAAGTTGACAACATTACTCCTTTCCATTGCTGCATTCCTTCCAGTCTTAGTATTTGCAATAATGCAATTCCGTCTGTACGTCTCATTTATGGGCTCTACAGTCAACATTCTCAAGATAACCGGGAAAGCTCTGCCACGGTTTGTTTTCCCTTGCCTACCACGGGGGAAAAAGCTCCGTCGAGCTGATTAATATGCATGGGAGATTTAGCTAGCATAGAGGTTATTCCATTTTCTTGATTGTTTGAACCTCTACTATAAATCATTATATAGTGTGTTTGATTGCATGTATGGCTGTTATTCAGTTTCGTGATATTGCAGTCTTAAGCAATGCTTGCTGCAGACTGTATTGTTTCTCTCTCGTTAATTATATTGCAGTTCTGAGCTAGCTAGTTCTTAATGTTCCGACAAGAACAACTTTTCCTCAATTCCTTTATGAAATGCATAGTGAAAGTTATCGATGGATGGGAGAACATACATCAACAAAACGAAATGAAAAGATTAGAAATATGGATTTGGACTTGAAGGTCTATGACCAATTAGTCCAAGAAAAGGCATGGTAAAGTCAAACGACTTGTTTGAAAGAAAATCTCATTATGTTTCGATGTAAGAAATTTTACATCCATAGTTTTAAACTGTGTTAATGTTATTTGGTGTTTATGTTATTTTTTTATTTGAACTACAATTCTGATTGTTTTTATTTTTTAAAGTCAATTTAAAACCAATTTAATAGGTTGCGATCTATCATCATTTTATTTGATATCAAAAAATATATCTTAACCCTAAAATTTAAACTTTAAAAGATGTTTAAGAAATAGTTTTTAACAAAGAATATATAATATTCTGGTTAATTAGCAACTTGTTGGTGATCACTTCCATTGCAGTCTATACTCGAAGCAGAAGGAAATGAAGTGTGTCTGGCTTGTTGGAAATAGATTCCAAGAACAATTCATGATGAACGCGAAACACAATTTAATTTATATTCTTTGCTTCTTTGAAGTTGTAGTGTAGTCATTGTAACTGTGTACGGGAAGTTAGATTATTCCAAAAGAAAAGGGGGAAATTTGGTTGCCTAGTTTAGAAGCAAGAATGTGAATCTCGATTTCAATCTGCAATACATTCTTCTTTTATACTGAGACTAGGAAAAAGCATCTGACTAAAATCTAATCTTAGTATACTTATTTCTGTAATTCCGAATCTTTATTCTCTTTAATTACTTTATTTAAAAAAAAACTTACAAGGTACCTTTCATTTAATAGAGTGTTGGAAAGTTAATACGAGTTTCACGTGTGAGCACAATCATATCCAATATTGATTAAATTAAAAAATATAAAAGATTTAATTTAATATATGCATGGATGTGTATATATAGGGTTACTCAATCATCACACATCAAAGGAAACATATACATAAAAGGAAAATCAACATATCTTTATTGTATATATTCTCATGATTATGTTTCACTTTATAAACTAAACAAGCAACATACAGATCCTAATTTACTTTTTTCCTGAACAAGCCACGAAACATTCTTCAAGGGATTGTATAAATAGGGTTCTCAAAACACTTAATTCAGAAGAAGAAGAAAAAGGCTGTTTCTTTGTAGTCATCTCTCCGTAAACAAGGTGGAGGAGCATTTCGATCATTTCCATTACTAAAGGTATGATATACAACCAGTTCTCCTTGAGTGCTTTGAGTTGAAATTGATCATTAACAATTAATAGTCGCCTTTCCATCATGCTTACTTACATAAATGTTTGTAGAGAGAAAATATGAGTTCTCTTTCTGTAATGGGGACACCTTATAGAGCAGCCATGAATGGAGAGTGGAAAAACATGATTCGCCATTATCAAGACCGTCCGCTAGATCTGCCCTTGCCAGTTACGCTAGATGCGGATACTGCACTTCATATAGCTGTGTACAGCAAACAAGCGCAACCACTTCAAGATTTACTTGAAATCGTGAAGGACATGAGAAACTTTTTACCTGACATAGAATCCCTTGCACCTGTGATGGAATCCCCTAAACCTGAGATGGAATTTCTCAAGAAGAAAAACAAATTTGGAAATACGGCTCTTCACGAGGCAACCATATGCGGGAATTATGAGGCTGTAAGACTCTTGGTAGGTCGATGTCCAGATCTCCTTACGCGAAAAAATAAATACGGTGAAACCCCATTGTTTACAGCCGCTGCATTTGCCGAGGCAGAAATAGTGGAGTTTTTCTTCAGGTCCAATCCAGAACAATGCGTGAATGATGAGTGCAGGCTGTCAGATATTCACCGCAAGAGAAGACGGGATGGCTTGTCCATCCTTAGCGCTGCTATCAAAGGGCAACACTTTGGTAAACAATTCTCTTTTATATAATTATCAAATTTTAAAGTATTGTCGTATAATTTTTCCATGCCTAATTTCTTGAATGCAGAAACAGCTTTAATGTTGCTAGAACTGGATGACTCGCTCCACGACTTGAAGGGCAAAGATGGCGTAGATGCTCTTCAACTTCTAGCCCATATGCCAACCGCTTTTGAGAGTGGATTTCCCATGGGCATATGTGAAAGACTCATCTACTGCTGTATGCCAACACTAACCAGATTATCAGACCTTACAATTTTGCTTACATATTTCTTGTTTGTATACCATGGACACACACACACATATAAATTGAACTCTATATTATGTCGCAGGCCTTCCTGTTAAACGTCACCACAAGTTAAAATCACTGGTAGAAACTTGGTTCAAGGAAAGGAAGGAGCAGAGAGATCTTGAGAGAGGTCAAGGGAGGGAGTCTGAAGATCTGGAGAGCGGTCAAGGGAGGGACTCTGACGATCTGGTGAGCGGCTCGGAGTGGATCCAAAGAGGCGGCATTCTCAAATGTTTAAAGGTCCCTAAAGGTATTGAACACAATCGAGGCCCGTTCTTTTGGTTTGAAGGCTAGGTGATATTATATATTGAGCTATCTTTCAATATCGATATTAAGATTTCAAGGCTCGAACAAATATTTGAATCCTGTAGCCAATGTTAGTTAATTTGAACATAATTGAGTCTCTATGTTTTTTTTTGTTTTTTCAAAGGAAGATCTAATGGACCCGGGCTACTACACAAACAGAGTAGTTATTCCCAATTTCTAAATCCTACACAAAAAGGAAGATCTATGTTCATGTGAGATTTGTGATCCTTACTCACTCTCCTTTTAATTACAACATATTTTTTAAGATTTATCAAATGATCTGGACTTCATGATCTTCACGGGTCCTTTGGTCCTTAATAGGAAGCTGTACAAGGTAGACTTAAAATTTTAATTTGATGATGTGTGAGTAGAGATAATAGCTTAGACTTTTGATTAAAATGCTTCTTTTACAAGATATTATAACTTAAATGATTAATATTCAGAGTTTGAATCCTACTATCCAATACCAAAACTTCAATGACAAACGACCATCAATTAAAATCCTAACACTTATTTTTCCAATTATTTTAAAAGATTATGTTTATATACATAAACAAAGAGAAAAAGGAAAAAGAAAAGAAAAGAAAGCTTCATCAAAAACTGTTGTGGAATTTTACTTGAATAATACTTACGTTTGAACTTGAAAATAATGGAACATCTTCATTAACTTAAAAGGAGGATTTGGTTCACATCCTATTTTTAGAAGCTTTTGCAAATAATTCATGGGAGTAATCAGATATAAAGCCTCTTGCTAAAGAACTAGATAAACTCTCTGTAAATATAAAACAACAACAAAAATTTATCTGGCTCGCTTTTATGGTTGCACGATTTAGATTCATTTCTTCTAGCTACGATTTCTTCTTTTAATTATGTTGGTGATGTTTTGTTTTCTATAACGGAAAGTTAGCCATATAGTTTCTTATATTATAAAATACGATGCATGAAACTGAAGAGAATTCCTGTTAGAAACAGACAATCACTATCTTTTTTCACCTTTAGCATGTCTTTATTTTATCAACTTCTACTTTCACGATATTGTTTTGTTCATCCTTCAACTATCATTGTTAACATTTCTTTCTATTTCTTAAAAATGGCTAGCTCTGATCATCCATGCTTAATCTCATTCCCTTTGGCATGAACGCGATGTAGGATGTTGGTTAGAAGGATTTTGGAACCAGAAAACAAAGCATGTATTGGCGTTGAAAGTCGCCAAGATCCTAATAAAGAAAGATGATGAGTCATTGAATAAAATCAATATAGAATTTTCTGAAACGAACTCATCATCAGACGAAGAGCAATTCCCATCATTATTTACGAGGAAGGAGCATATCCCTTTGTTTATTGCAACTATAAATGGAATAGAAGAGATTGTGTGGGAGATAATAGATCAATATCCCCATGCTATTGAGAAGCTCAATGAGGAGGGCCAGAGCATTTTGGATGTGGCCGTCATGCATCGCCAGAAAAAGATCTTCAGTCTTGTGAAGCAACAGAAAGTACCATTGGCTAGACTGCATCGAGTTATTGATAATAAGGGAAACACATTGTTGCACCATGTTGCAGATATGAAGCATTACAGTGGAGGAACGAAGCCTGGACCTGCACTTCAACTTCAGGAGGAGTTGCAATGGTTTGAGGTGAGTCCTATTCATCCCTCTGTCTTTACCTCCTGATAAAAATTATTCATGGATTTGGTACGTACTGGATTATCCATCATGTGTATAAGAGCATCAAACCTCTAAAGACATGTTTCAATCAAATTATGCAATCCAGTTAAGTTTATAGAAAAACTGTTAGACTGTAAAAAACTAGATTTTAATGCTAATGAAAGGTAGACATGTCACCTAATTAAGACATCAGGTTTATCTAGTTCTCCTTTTCACCCGAACCAGCTTCTTAAATATTATTAAAAATTATACACTATTAAACAACGCGTTGTTTTATGTACGAACTCCATTTATATAACAATCATATTTATCTCCCGATTATTGCAGCAAGTTCGAGAGGTAATTCCTTCTCATTATGCAACGCTTCCGAATGGAGAAGGCAAGACAGCAGGAGATCTCTTCAAAGAGCGCCACAAGGACCAGCTGGAAAATGCACGAACATGGATCAAGGAAACGACGCAGTCTTGTTCCACAGTAGCTGCACTTGTTGCTACTGTTGTCTTCGCTGCTGCCTATACTGTGCCTGGAGGTTCTGATGACAGTGGCAAGCCCAACTTCATCGACTCTCCCTATTTTATTGTTTTCACAGTCTCGGATGTTCTCTCCTTAGCAAGCTCCTTGACTTCGCTTGTGGTATTTCTGTCTTTGCTGACCTCTCCATTTCAACTACAAGATTTCAGGGTATCTCTTCCTCGAAAACTTCTTGTTGGCTTCACATTCCTTTTCTTCGCTGTGATAACAACCATGCTATCTTTTGGAGCCACAATTTTGATACTCATTCAGTCGGAGAGAAAGTTGACAACATTACTCCTTTCCATTGCTGCATTCCTTCCAGTCTTGGTATTTGCAATAATGCAATTCCGTCTGTACGTCTCATTTATGGGTTCTACATACAACATTCGGAAGATAACCGGGAAAGCTCTGCCATCGTTTCTTTTCCCTTGCCTACCACGGGGGAAAAAGCTCCATCGAGCTTGATTAATATGGGAGATTTTACTAGCATAGATCATTATATAGTGTGTTTGTTATTCAATTTCGTTAATTATATTGCAGTTCTTAATGTGTTCCGACAAGAACAATTTTTCCTCAATTCCTTTATGACATGCATATTGAAAGTTATTGATGGATGGGAGAACATACATCAACAAAACGAAATGAAAAGATTAGAAATATGGATTTGGACTTGAAGGTCTATGACCAATTAGTCCAAAAAAAGGCATGGTCAAGTCAAAAATATTTTATCCCAATAAATTAGATGTATTTTGTACACAAACCAACCTTTTCCCTAAGCACCTAAAAGCTAAATAAGAAGAAGGATGATTTTGCCATGTTTAATTTTCTTCTCTTCTTTTACAATTACATTTATATCTGTTAAAACTTCAAGTATATTTCTTCAATCTCTCAGTCTAACATACTTCTTTTCTACTGTGCAGGAACACACATATATATAGCTTCTACCTTATGCTATAAAACAAATTACACACAAAAAATACCCTAATCACTAGGAGACAATAATCTGTTATAACAAACAATTTGTTATAACAGTTTGTCCTTTACAGCTGTAATTTAACACTCCCCCTCAAGTTGGAGCGTAGATGTTTATCATGCCCAACTTGTTAATTGCACCGTGAAACACCTTTCCTGACACCGCTTTTGTGAGTACATCTGCCAGCTGATCTTCTGACCTTACAAACGGAAATTGTATAATTTTCCGATCAAGGTTTTCTTTAATAAAATGTCGGTCGACTTCAACATGTTTGGTGCGATCATGTTGTACAGGATTGTGTGCAATTTCGATGGTCGCTTTATTATCGCAAAGATAAACTCATGGATGACCCATAATCAACTCCCAATTCCCTCGTAACACATGCTTTATCCATAACAACTTGCACACACCATGAGCCATACCTCGGTATTCTGCCTCTGTACTTGATCTGGCGACCACTTTCTGTTTCTTGCTTCTCCAAGTTACAAGGTTACCTTCTACAAAAGTAAAGTACCCTGACGTCGATCTCCTATCTGTCTGATCTCCTTCCCAGTTTGAGTCTGTATACCCTTTAATTTCACAAACTTCATTTTTTGTGAATAGTAGTCCTCTTCCCGGTGCACTCTTCAAATATCTTAAGATCCGATATACTGCTTCCATATGCTCTTCTCCTGGTGAGTGCATGAATTGGCTCACCAAACCGATCGCATATGCTATGTCTCGGTCTCGTATGTGATAAGTATATCGCTTTTCCCGACTAACCGTTGGTAACGCCCTTATCCGCCGACGCTTTGATTCTCCCGACTCTCTTAGCTTGTGGTTCATCTCCATCGGTGTATCAGCTGGTTTACATGCCAGCATTCTGGTTTCTGTTAATAAATCTAACACATATTTCCGTTGTGATAGACATATCCTAGTTCTTGACCTTGAAACTTCAATCCCCAAGAAATACTTCAGTTGTCCCAAATCTTTCATTTCAAATTTCGAAGCTAAAAATAGTTGTAGCGCTTTTCTTTCTTCTAGATCATCTCCTGTTAGGACCATCCACATATACTATCAATGCTGTAGTCTTCCCTTCCCTGTGTTTTATAAACAAAGTATGATCGAAGTTACTTTGTTTATAGCCAAATTCCTTCATTGTGGAGGAGAATCTTCCAAACCAAGCACGGGGTGACTGTTTTAGACCATATAACGCCTTCTTCAACTTGCATACTTTGTTTATACTTGGGGATTTACCTTTAGCTCCGGGTGGTAAATCCATGTAGACTTCTTCTTCAAGGTCTCCATTGAGAAAGGCGTTCTTGACATCAAATTGTTGCAACGCCCAATCTCGGTTTACCGCTAGAGCTATGAGGATGCGGATGGTGTTGATTTTTGCAACTGGGGCAAAGGTCTCCTGATAGTCTATTCCATATTTCTGTGTATATCCCTTTGCCACTAACCTTGCTTTGTACCTGTCTATACTGCCATCCGCCTTTAGTTTAACTGTGAATACCCATTTGCATCCAACAGTAGATAATTGATTAACAGTTAATGCATACGAACATGACAACCTATGGGAAGAGACATAATCGCTAATTGGGTATTTAGTCTTATTTTTCGGATCAGGTTCATATTGTTTTTTTGGGACTCCTCTATTTGACCTCTGCGGATATTTATTTGCTCTATTTTCAACAATGACAGGAATTTCGTTATCAAAAATAGGAAGGATAGGATTTTGATTTACCTGAGGAAGGACATTCTGGGTTGATTTTTAGGTTAATGGTGTAGACATTTGCAACTCTGATGATAAAGGGGGGTTATTGCTCGGGAGATTCTGATCAATGCAAGGTTCCAAATCCTCACTGTCGCGAGGAGCTACATTATTTTCCCTTGTTTCGTCAGAACAATTCTCAACCATTCTTCCATTTTCCTCTGCTTCAAATAGATCGTCATTCTCTTCCTTGTTTCTCTCCCCCTGAAGAGATGACCCAGAAGCTCCCCCTGAGTAATATGGTTCCATTTCATGAAAGGAGGTATCCAAGGTCACGTGCAACTTTGGGTGTAGAGGATCATAACACCGGTAACCTTTCTGAAATTCTGAGTATCCAACAAAAACACACTTCAATGCACACGGATCCAGTTTATTCCTTAGAACCTTAGGTATGTAAACATAGACTGTACATCCAAAAATTCTCGGTTCCAGGTTTGGTAAATGAGGAATGGATAGCAAAGATTCCATCTTTTATTGAGGAGTTTGAAACTGGATAACACTGGATGGTGTGCGATTTATCAAGTAGGCTGCTGATTTTACTGCTTCACCCCAATAAAACTTGGGCATATTCATGCCGAATAGTGAGGCGCGGACGACTTCCATGATCTCTCTATTTTTCCGCTCGGCTAGCCCATTTTGCTGTGGAGTGTAGGTGCATGAAGTTTGGTGTCGAATTCCATGGTTGCCCAAGAATGTGCCTAAAATTTTATCCATAAATTCCGTACCATTATCTGATTGCAGTGTACGAATCGACCTCTGGTATTGGTTTATCACCATTTTATGAAATTCCTGAAAAGCTGTACTGACATCGCTCTTATTCTGAAGGAGAGAAATCCAAGTCATCCGAGTACACTCGTCAATAAATGTAACAAAATAACGAGCATGTGAAAAAGATGGAATTTTTGCAAGACCCCAAACATTAGAATTTATAATTGCAAACGGTTCTGAGCTTTTATTTAAACTTGGTAAATAAGGGATACGGTGGCTTTTGGCCAGTTCACAAATTTCACATTTAAACTCTAAATTACTGATATTTGAGAACAGAAGTGGTTTTAGTTTCTTAAGATACCTAAAAGATAGATGTCTGAGCCTTCGATGCCATAACCATACGAGTGCTTCAGCCTTTGTCCTTACTCGCTTGCTCGATGTGTCCGACCGAGTTTCCCCTCTTTTTCTGTTAACTCCGGATAATAAAGATTATCCCGTCTAACACCATAACCAAGAATCTTCCCGGGTCGAATGTCCTGAAACACACAAAAGAAAGGCCAAAATGTTACAAAGGGCATGAAAGGGTAGAGGTAATTTGGCTAACCGACTGTGAGGTTGTATTCGAGTGATGGAACAACAAGAACGGTATCCGTGGTGAGAGAATCATTCAAGATTACGGATCCTCGCTCCGATAATTGGAGAAGTACTACCATTAGCGGTACAAATAATTGACCGGGAGGAAGGTTTTGAGGAATTTAAGTTACCGTGGTCTTTAGTCATATGTTCTGGATGCACTCGTATCAATAATCCAAGAACTATTCTTAGTAATAACAGAGAGTGCAGAAGTTTTACCAATTATACCTGGATGAGCCACAGTCGCTGTGGGCTGTGCCAGATCTGATTCCGCCAGATGGACCCGAGGTTTTCGGATAATTTTCCATGGTTTTTTCGTAAAATCCCACCAGTCCGGGTAGCCAATAATTTCAAAACACCTCTGTTTTGAATGTCCCTTTTCACCGCAATGAGAACAAATCAGTCCACCAGTATTTTTGTATTTTTGGTCAGCCCGGTCAGCCCAAACTCGGTCAGCTATAAAAGGCAAAAAGTTTTGCCCTAATTTCTCCTCTCTCTCTCCCCGCGCAGCCCCCACTCCTTGTCTCTCCTTCCTGAGCTCTCCTCCGATCGGCCGATGGTATCTCATCACTATCGCCGATCGCTCGGGAAAACCTGGGGGGCTGCCATTTCCGGCCATGATCGTCTTTTGGGAGTGTTCTCTCCGAACACAAGCATATGCTCCCTCAAGATCGAGCTGTGGGTCCTTTCGAAGGATCTCCCCACGGATTTGCTCGAACCCAGGGTCAAGACCACTGAGAAAGATGTGGACCCTGAGTTGAGCCATGGCTGAGTGGTGGTGAAGGACGCCGTCGACTGTCCTGGCCTGAGGTGCAGTCCGACCGTCGATTTCTTGGAAGATGGCGACGAGCTCGGTGTAATAACTGGACAGTGGTCGTCCATTCTGACGAGTATTGAACGAGCGTTGATTAAGCTTAAAGAGGCGAGTTGCACGGAGCCGTCGTAGAAGGTTCGCCTCGACGGCGTCCCCAAATCTCCTTGGCCGTCGGGAGGCAGATGAACCTCTCCATCAAGGACGGGGTCATCGAGTCAATTAGCCAACATTTGACCCGATGATTCTCGGTAACCCAAGATTCCAGTCGTGGGTCGCCTGATTCAGGCTTCGCAGTGTCTCCGGTAAGGTATCCCGATTTGTTTCGAGCTCCTATTCTCATTTCGATGAGTTTTGACCATAACCTAAAATTTGTTTCATTTAGGATAATGTTCGAGGTAAATGCCGAGTTGTCTGAGGATGGGTTCATTGAGGTTAGTTCCATTTTGTTGTGTTTTGTTTTGTGTGAAATCTGGGTTTGAAGGCTGTTTGGGTTGATTGTTGTTTTGGTTGATTGTTGTTTGGGCTAGGGTTCTTGGGAAGAAAGAAGAAACAGTAGAGGTTTCAAATTTTTGGGTTTTGAAATGAGATTCAATTTCTGGGTTTTTTCGAATTTCTGGGTTTTCTGGGGAAATTTTGGGTGTTTGGTTGCTGGGAAAATCTGGGTTTTCTGGGGAAAATTGTGAGTGTTTGGTTGCTGGGAAAATCTGGGTTTCTGGGAAAAATATGGGTGTTTGGTTGCTGGGAAAAGTTTTCTGGGAAAAAAACTGGGGAAAAATTCTGGAGAAAAAAAACTTCGGGTTCTCTGATAATTCGGGCAAACAAAAATTCGAATTCGGATTCAAATAATTTGCTCTGATACCATGTTAAAACTTCAAGTATATTTCTTCAATCTCTCAGTCTAACATACTTCTTTTCTACTATGCAGGAACACACATATATATAGCTTCTACCTTATGCTATAAAACAAATTACACACAAAAAATACCCTAATCACTAGGAGACAATAATCTGTTATAACAAACAATTTGTTATAACAGTTTGTCCTTTACAGCTGTAATTTAACAATATCTTAAAAGAAAAACCCTTACTAAAGGGGATAATTGATTTTTTCTTTAATCAATTCTAATTTACTCATAAGAGAGATAAAAAAATCTGTAGAGAATTTTATTAAATCTATTTGAATTCAGCATGATGTGTGCGTATCCATAGCAACATAAGTTATTAGAAAGATTATAATCAAATCAATAAACCAACAAAATTACAGCAAGAGATGGAAGAATATTAGGAAGAAATCAGAATTAAATAGGACTTCAAGTAAAGCGAAATAGATCAAGAGAGGAAGAGTAACTGATCATGATTGTGTTTGTAGCAAAAGGATATAATTGAAGATCAAGTTCATTTCGATTTTACTTGTGGAGGTGAAAGTACACATGGACAAGGACATACCTGAAAAGAGATAAGGTCAAACTAAACAGTTTATTTGACAGAAATAACTATAATTTTAATTTAATTATTCAATGTATTTTTTTTAGAAAATTCTGCATGCTTGTTTTTACAAAGTGTCAGCAGTTTATAACCAACAAGCTCGGATTTCCTTCTGTTTTTTTTTCTATTTATTTTTTGTCTGAATTAATTTAATTTTGTTTAGATGTTTTTCGATGGTTTCAATATACTGATGTTTAAAATAAAAAATCTAAAAGGAGTATTTTAATGCATTTTTAATTCAAATATTTTTAAGTAAAAAGCACTCTGCATTTCATTACCAATCACACACAAACACAAAAAAAAAAACTTAATTTTGATACATGGAAAATTGATTTAAAATAATTTGATCTCTAAGAAATTGTTATTGGATATTGTAGTTAATTATGAACCTTATCAAGCTATTTTTCTCTCGTTTTGCTATTTTCCTTGGCGTGTTGGAAATATAATTCAAGGACGATTTGTGATGAACATGAAACACGATATAATATATACTATGCTTCTTTAAAGTTGTAGTGTAATGATTATATGTACGGAAAAGCAAATGAGAACAATTAAATCAGGATTGTTCCAAAGGAAAAGGGAAACCAATTAGTACTTTAGTTTCTTCTTTTCCGCTTAGGTTATTTTTTAAGCAAGAGTGTGATTCTCAAATTCTTAGAGTCTAGTGAGCACTGTTAGAGAATAATATAAATCATATTATGGGGCTTCACTTACAAGCTTAAGCTTTTAGGTGAGATGGTTCTTTAATATGGTATCAGAGCCTTGTTGACCCAGCGGTCACGAGTTCGAATCTCACCACCCTCATTCTATTTGATAAAACCAAGCACAAGGTGATGTGGGCCTGTGCAAGTTTCAAGCCCAAAGGGCTTTCACTTGAGGGGGTGTGTTAGAGAATAATATAAATCATATTATGGGGCCTCACTTACAAGCTTAAGCTTTTAGGTGAGATGGTTCTTTAATAAGCACATCCTATATTATATAAATACAAAAACATAAACAAATATACAAGATGTTGAATCTCAAATATTATAAGACTTTTTTCATTTAAAGATATATGCTAAAATCATTTGTTAGATTTCATCCTTATTATATTCTTAGAAAATAAATAAATAAAACTTTAGCTTTATTATATTCCTTGAAGGATTGTAAATATAGTTTCTTAACCGGATACTGATTTACTTTTTTTTTTTTCTTATAAAAGAAAAAGTAACCATTCCTTGAAGGCTTGTAAATAAAGTTTCGTAACCGGTTCAATTAAGAATAACCGGTTCAATTAAGAATAACTACAAGCTTGATTGTTTCTTTGTAGTCATCTCTCCGAAAACAAGATTTCTTGCTGACATTGATTTTACAAGGGAGATAGGCAGAGGAGCAGTTCGATCTTTTCCATTAATAAAAGGTATGATATACTTCCAGTTCTCTTTGAGTGTTTACTTCCTAATTTTGTTTTCCATCATATTATGAGCTAATCTAAACTCCCTTAGGATTTCACTTAACAGTTTAATTGAGATTGTTCATTAACAGTAGTTAATTACAAAATTTTATGCAGAAAGAAAATATGGGTTCTCTTTCAATAACGGAGATACCTTATAGATCAGCGATTAAGGGAGATTGGGAAAACATGGTCGACTACTATGAGAAACGTCCCGGAGAACTTTTAAGTCCGGTTACGCTCTCTTTGGATACTGGATTCCATCTTGCTGTGCACAGCAACAAAGGGAAACCAATTAAAGACTTACTTGAAATCCCGAATACAGTAGAAAGTTCAAGTGAGATAGAATCTCTCACGAGAAAAAAACAAATTTGGAAATACGGCTCTTCACGAGGCAACCATCAATGGCAATTATGAGGCTGTAAGAGTCTTGGTAGAGCGTTGTGCAGACCTGCTTTCCATTCCTAATGCGGACGGTGAAACCCCATTGTTTACAGCTGCTGGATTTGGTCAGGCTGAAATAGTGAAGTTCTTAATCCTGTCCAAACAAGAACAATGCGTGGATGATCAGTGCCGCCTATTACCAATTCAATGCCAGCGTTCGAAAGATAAGCAGTCCATCCTTGGCGCTGCTATCGTTGGGCAACACTTAAGTAACAATATCACTCTTTATAGAACTCTCAAAATTTAAAAAGTGTACATATATAAGATACTGTATAATTTTTCCAAGCCTAATTTCATGAATGCAGAAACAGCTTTACTGTTGCTGGAAGTGGACGAGTCTCTCCACAGCATCGAGGACAGCAACGAAAGTACTGCTCTTCAACTTCTAGCCGAAATACCATCGACTTTTGAGAGTGGATTCCCCATGGACATATATTGAAGACTCTTCTACTGCTGTATGCCTACACCAACCACATTTTTAATTAGACCTGACAATATTTCCCATGTATTTCTTGTTTGAATACCATGGACATGTATATAACTTGGACTCTAAATTATATTGCAGGCCTTCCTGTTGGACGTCACCCGGAGGTAAAATTAAAAGTTAAAGAAACTAGGGAACAGGCAAGCCAGGGTACTGTGGGAGATCCTGCTAAGTGGAGCTGCTCGGAGTGGAATCCAGAAGGCGGTAAGATTGTAAAGTCGATCTACCTTTGCATATCGAGATTAGATATAGTACTTCTCCACTGCAATGAAACGAATTTCATTCATTTTGAAATTCAGGAATCATAAGAATTTTCAATTTCACTGCTCGACCAAATGTCTTTTTCATGTTCGTTCGAATATATATAATTGAGTCTCTTTTTGTTTTCTATTTTTTTTTCGAAGGAAGATTTAATGCACCTCTGCTACACAAAGGGAGTAGTTTTTTACGATTTGTAAATCCTACAACTTAGACCTGTTATGTTCCTCCAAAAAGTCTTCAAGTGTTATATTTCCCGTTTTAATATATCATGTTGCCGATTTTTGGCTCAAGGTACTGTTTCTTGGAACCCTCTCTTTTTACATGTTTATTTTTCAAGTGAGTTTACAGTGTAGACTTTAATTTTAATATGATAATGTGAGTATTATTGAAATGATTTTAGAATATATTATCTAGCTTTAATAATAAACAATCACCCCTTCGAATCATAAAACACTTATTTTTCAATTAGCTTTGACATTTCAGTAAAAAAAACTTGTTGGGTTTTGTACGTTTTAAAGCTAAAGGGTTCTCACTTGACATGTTTATTTGTTACAAAGGAGAGGTTTGAATTTAATTCCTATTAAGGAGGGGGCACTAATGCCAGTTCTAGGATCATAAGTAACTCTAGATTGCATTTCATTCCTTTTTCTTTTTCTTTTTCTTTTTCTTTTCATTCGTCTACACTTTTCTTTCTATTTCATAAAAATGGGCAGCTCTCATCCATGTTTTATTTCATTCCCTTTCGCATGAATATAAACTAGGATATTGGCCAGCAGCGCTATTAGGATTCTGGAACAAGAAAACAGAGCATGTATTTGCTTTGAGACTAGCCAAAATCCTAATACATAGAGGTGAATATTGGAATAGCGTCAGCGGATCTTGGATCCAATTGTTTACTGCAACTAGAAATGGAATAATAGAAATTGTGTCGGAGATAATAGAACAGCACCCTCATGCTATTGAGCACCTCAATGAAGAGGGTCAGAGCATTTTGGATGTGGCCGTCATGCATCGCCAGGAAGAGATCTTTAGTCTTGTGAAGCAACAGAGAATACCAATGGCTAGATTGCATCGAGTTATCGATCATAACGGCAACACATGGCTGCACCATGTTGCTGATATGAAGCATTACAGTGGAGGAACGAAGCCTGGACCAGCACTTAAACTTCAGGAGGAGTTGCAATGGTTTGAGGTGAGCCCATTTCATTCTTTTTCTTAGCCTCTTGATTAAAGTTATTCATTTAGTTCGAGTTAAAATAAAATAACATTCACAATTAAAAAGTTATCTGCACTGTACTAGTAACAAAATTTCTGTAATATCAAGTTGTATTTAGGAGCTCGTTAAATATAATAATCATATTTATCTCCCGATTATTGCAGCGAGTGAGCAAGGTAATTCCTTCTCATTATGTCACGCTTCGGAACAGGGAAGGCAAGACTGCAAGAGAGGTCTTCGACAAGGCTCACAAGGAGCAACTGGATAGTGCACGAACATGGATCAAAGAAACAACCCAGTCTTGCTCCACAGTTTCCGCACTTGTTGCTACTGTTGTCTTTGCTGCAGCCTATACTGTGCCTGGAGGCTCTGATGAAAATGGCAAGCCCAACTTCATCGACTCTCCCTATTTTCTGGTTTTTACAGTCTCGGATGTTCTCTCCTTAGCAAGCTCCTTGACTTCGCTTGTGATATTTCTGTCTTTGTTGACCTCTCCATTTGAACTACAAGATTTCAGGATCTCTCTTCCTTGAAAACTTATTTGGGGCTTCACCTTCCTCTTCTTCGCGGTGTTAACGACCATGCTATCCTTCGGGGCAACAATTTTGATACTCATTCAGTCGGAGAGAAAGTTGACAACATTACTCCTTTCCATAGCTGCATTCGTTCCAGTCTTAGTATTTGCAATAATGCAATTCCAGCTGTACGTCTCATTTATGGGCTCTACTTTCAACATTCTGAGGATAACCGAGAAAGTTCTGTCATCGTTTCATATCCCTTGCCTACCATGTGGGACAAAGCTCCGTCGAGTTGATTGATTTGGAAGATTTAACTGGCATAGAGTTGTTTTTTTCTTACCTTTTCTTGGTGGTTTGAATTTTCTATCATGTGTGGTTGTTTTTCAGTTTTGTGGATTTGTTCTCTTCAATGATATTGGCCTTGAAGCCAGTGTGTATTACATACACTGTCGAATGGATTGAATGACATTATGGCTCAAGTGTTAGGACTACAATGTCTAATGGTACTAAAGTTAGGACTAAAATTAATCTTGCTTCCATCGGTTGCTTGTAGTAAAATTGTTTGTTAGTTTGCGGTTATTATTATCAATGAATATCTCTCGTCGATTTTCTCAATCACCTACAAGAAATAACTATAACTTTTAATTTAATTATTCAATGTATTTTAACTTTTTTTTAGAAAATTCTGCATTCTTGTTTTTACAAAGTGTCAGCTGTATATAACCAATAAGCTCGGATTTCCTTCTAGATTAGGCTCAATGCTTTTGAAAATCGAATTTTCCAGCAGTGTTTTTCTAATTATTTCTTGTCTAAATTAATTCAATTTTGGTTTCAATATACTGATGTTTAAAATAGAAAAGATTTTAAAAAAGTATTTTAATGCATTTTTAATTAAAAAATGGTTTTAAAAAGCACTCTGCATTTCATTACCAATCTCGCACACACACAAAAAATAAATTTGTTGCATAAAAAGTTGATTTAAAATAATTTGAACTCTAAGAAATTGCTTTTGGATATTGTAGTTAGTTTTGAAACTTATTAAGCTATTTTATGTCGTTTTTTATTTTCCTTGTTAATTTTGAATTTTTAAACATAATTCTGATTGTTTTTATCTTTTAAAGTCAATTTAAAACCAATTTAATAGGTTGTGATCTCTATTTTATATGATATCATAAAATATATCCTAACCCTAAAATTTAAACTTGAAAAAATGTTTAAGAAATATATAGTATTCTGGTTAATTAGTGGCTAACTGGTACTGATCACTTCCATTGCAGTCGATACTCGAAGCAGAAGGAAATGAAGTCTGTATGGCTTGGAAATAGATCCAAGAACAATTCGTGATGAATGTGAAACACAATTTAATATATATTCTTTGCTTCTTTAAAGCTACAGGTATAAGTCACAAGATGATCCCATATTCTTGCAGCTACGGGACCGATTGAAGTTAGATTATTCCAAAAGGAAAAGGAAAAATTTGGTTGCCTATTTTAGAAGCAAGAATGTGAATCTCGATTTCAATTTGCAATACATTCTTCTTTTATAATGAAACTAAGAGAAAGCATCTGACTAAACTCTAATCTTAATATACTTATTTCTGTAATTCCGAATCTTATAATTTTTTTATTCTCTTTAATTTATTTATTTTTTAAAAAAGTACAAGGTACTTTCATTTAATACGAGTTTCACGTGTGAGCACAAACATATCCAATATTGAATAAATAAAAGATATATAATGATTACAGGGGTGATGTGGAGGCACAATTGAGTCCAGTTCTTAGAGAAATGGATAGCAAATGGCTTTGCCTAAGATCATTTATCGTCAACACCGGTAAATTTCTTCCTTCAACTTTCCATTTTCAGAAATTAAAACTCCCATTATAATTCTATCAACTCTAAGAAATTCTTGCTGCAGAAATAGCCGAGTTTTTCTTCATAAACACAACTCCTTTCGTCAACAAATACTTCCTTGAGCCAGAGGACCATGTGTATGATCGGAGTGGCATATTACCCAGGAAGAGCTACCTTTCAAATCTCTTGAAGGTAACAACCCGATCAGCCAATTAGCAAAAAAATAACTGTCTGAAAACTTATATAATTGTGTCGTAGGATTTGGACCTGGCACTGAAAGAATCATTTGCAAAATGGAAGATTGTAGTTGGTCACCATACAATTAAAAGTGCTGGGCAACATGGTAACACTGTTGAGCTCGATTTACAACTCCTTACGATCCTTCAGGTAATCATTTATATGAATTAAATGTGTTAATTTATGCAAACAATTCAATAGCTTTTCTTTGAGCGGACTGAAGTTAATTAACTGACTCCTGGTGGGATTCGAAGGAAATAATTAGGGATTAAATAAAAAATATATTATTCAACAACAAAAAAAGAAAATATATAGATTTGAAAAGAATAAAAACAAAATTTAACACAAATCAAATCATGAGAAACGACTGAAGCCAACCTAATTAATATTCTCCATCCATTTAAAAATGATATGAAAATAAAAATAACAGCCAATCTAACAGTAAATCACGATCGTCGGTGGTTTTTCTCCATCCATCGTTGGGTCCTGCTCAATTCGGGATATGTTTGTCATATATATTGATGAGCTCTTCATTACGAACAATTGAGATAAAAAGCTAAAGACTCCAATGAGAAGTTGTCTTTTCAATTCATAAGAATTAATTATTGATAAATTTCAGAAATAGGTACTGTATTGCTATGATAATATTATTATCGATCAATCTGTAATGATATTGTTGAATAAAAATGAGTACTTTGTGTATATTAATATGAATTAATTAATTATTATAACGTTGAAGGTGGGAATGAGTAACCTGCATGCATTTTTTTATACCAAGTTAGTCATTATATACTTTTTTGGATTAAAGTGGGTGTCTAGAATAGCTTGTACGCACCTCGAGTTATGATATTATTAGAGTGTATATAATTGCTTGATAGTCATCTTATGCCACATTAAACTAATTATAATTTTATTTTTGATTTTTGCGTAGTTACAAGCATAGTTGTTAATTCTGTTCCGTTCCGTTCAAAAAACCGAGATAAAACGACGTTGTTTTCGTCTCAGTTTTAATTTCGGTCCGTTCAGGAAATTCTGGCCAAATTCAGGCCGGAACGCCCCGGTTCCGTTCCGAGCGTGCCGTTCCGGGTTCAAAATCTATTTTTTTTTAAAAAAAAATTATTTTTGACATCTATACATCAAAATAATTTAAAAACACCAAAATATTTTAAATAAAAAAGAATTCAAATTTTAATTATGCTTTTTAAATTAATATTTTATTTTTTTCATATATATATATGAACAGTACAATACCGAAACGGCACGGCGGAATGCTCCGAAACCGGAACGTTCCGTTCCAATAAAAAAACCTGAACGGCGACCGGAACGACGACTGGAATGGTATTGACAACTATGGTTACAAGTGTATTCGTTACATCAGAAGTAAGTGATTATGTGGAAATAAGGATTTTAAATTAATTAGTTTCCTAGTTGGAAACCATTAGAGTTAACATGCCGACGATGAGGATTTTAACAATTAAACTAGGATTAGTCGAAAAGGAAAAGGGAAAACAAGTAATAATTCACTCTCTTTTTTTTTGCTTGCCTATTTTAGAAGCAAGAATCCGAGTCTCGATCAATTAAACAAGTTCTAAAGCTACAAAAAATAGAGTGATAGCATATGCTTCTGAGAACAGATTAATTCAAGTAATAATATTGAAGAAAGTACCCTTACAAAGGAGGAGCTCATAAGCAAAAATTAACCCAAAAGGAGAAGTTTATTTTAAGAGATCTATACAAAGTATTATTTAATTATTTCAAAACAAATAAAAAGGTAAGATGGGTGATGATAGCATGGAATGTTAGATATAAGATTATTTCTAAGACTTTATCCAGTAATTTAAATTTCAACTGTAGGTAACTGTTATTTAAGATAGTGTATGCTAGAAAGTTAACATAAAATCATATAGTTTTTAGAGTCTCATATGTTTGCAAACATGTCCCATATTAAATAAAGAAAAAAATAGAAATAAATAAATAAATATAAAAGCTATTGAATGGACCACACATTACAAGACTTGAGTTTTGAAGATGAAATTAATTTCATCTATTTAATTTAATATGAAACTTTACAAGGCTTAAAGTTTTTCAATGACTAAGAAAATAACGTGAAGAGGAATGTATTAGAAATTAATATATTAGATTTAATCATTGTTATATTCCTGTAAAAGAAGTAAATAGAAGGTTGTGTCTTTGAGTGCTTGTAACTGCTTACTTCGTAATTTTGTTTTCCAAGTCGAAATCTTCATTAATATCTCTTATAGCCAGTAAAATAATGACATGCAAAGAGAGAAAGAGGAACAAAAAACTAAGTATCAGGATGAAGGGTGAGGAATTAAGTTTAGAAATCTTATTTGGGCTTAATTATAAAAAATAGAATTTTAGGAGATCAAATTTGAATTTTACGAAATTAATTGATTGGAATCAGGATCATAATCTCAAGAAAATCAAAGTTTTTGGATTAATTAAAGGGTAAGTTAAGGAAATTCTCTGATAAAAACTAAGATGTAAAAGGCACTGAATAGTAGGGACCTGATAAACATAATATTTGCTGTTTATGTTTTTTTTTTTTAATGTGAACTAGAATTCTGATTGTTTTTATTTTTTAAAGTCAATTTAAAACCAATTTAATAGGTTGTGATCTCTATTTTATATGATATCAAAAAATATATCTTAACCCTAAAATTTAAACTTTAAGAAATAGTTTTTAACAAAGAATATATATATTCTGGTTAATTAGTAGCTGCTTGGTGATCACTTCCATGGCAGTCATACTCGAAGCAGAAGGAAATGAAGTCTGGATGGCTTGTTGGAAATAGATTCCAAGAACAATTCGTTATTTAATTATATTCTTTGCCTCTTTAAAGTTATAGTGTAATGATTGTAACTCTGTACGGGAAAGCAAATGAGAAGATCCAATGTTCTTGCAGCTACGAGACGACCGATTAAAGTTAGATTATTCCAAAAGAAAAGGGGGAAATTTGGTTGCCTATTTTAGAAGCAAGAATGTGAATCTCGATTTCAATCTGCAATACATTCTTCTTTTATACTGAGACTAGGAAAAAGCATCTGACTAAAATCTAATCTTAATATACTTATTTCTGCAATTCCGAATCTTATAATTTTTATTCTCTTTAATTTATTTATTTTTTAAAAAAAGTACAAGGTACCTTTCATTTAATAGTGAGTGTTAGAAAGTTAATACGAGTTTCATGTGTGAGCACAACCATCCAATATTGAAAAAATAAAAAATAAAAAAGATTTAATTTAATATATGCATGGATGTGTTGAGGTAAACTCAATCATAACACATCAAATGCATAAAGGAAAATCAACATATCTTTATTATATATATTCTCATAATTGTAGTTTCACTTTATAAACTAAACAAGCAACATACAGATCCTCATTTACTTTTTTCCTGAACAAGCTACGAACCATTCTTTAAAGGATTGTATATATAGGGTTCTCAAAATTCAGAAAAGAAAAAAAACTAGCTAGGTTTTGTCTTTATTGTCATCTCTCCGAAAACAAGTTCTCTTGCTGACATTGATTTTAGCAAGAGCTACTAAGTAGAGGAGAATTTCGATCATGGACATTGCTGAAAGGTATGATATGCTTACAGTTCTTTTTGAGTGCTTATAACTGCTTGCTTCGTAATTTTGTTTTCCATTTCGAAATCTTCATTAATATCTCTGATAGCCAGTAAAATAATGATATACAAAGAGAGAAAGAGTATCAGGATGAAGGGTGATTGTTCATGATTTCACCTAACAATATAATTAGCTTTGAGTTGAGATTCTTCATTAACAATAGTTACTTACATGATTTTATGTACAGTGAAAATAAGGATTCTGAAGAAATACTGGAGACAACTTACATAGCAGCCATGAATGGAAATTGGAAAGGAATGGTTGACTTCTATAAGAAAAATTCCCGATATTTGTTCTCTCCAGCTACTCTCTCTCGTGATACTGGACTTCATCTAGCTGTGCACAGCAACACAGAGGAACCGCTTAAGGATTTACTTGAAATTATGAAGGACATGGTATTCCTTTTGCCCAAATCTAAAAACAAATTTGGAAATACGGTTCTTCACGAGGCGACCATCTATGGGAATCATGAGGCTGTAAGACTCTTGGTTGGACTTTGTCCAGACCTCCTTAAGGAAAAAAATAACTACGGTGAAACCCCATTGTTCACAGCTGCTTCATTTGGTGAGGCAGACATAGTGGAGTTTTTATTCAGGTCCGAACCAGATCAACCCGTGAATGATAAGCGCAGCCTGTTAGAAATTCATCGCCAGAGAGGGGATGGCCTGTCCATCCTTAGCGCTGCTATCATAGGGCAACACTTTGGTAAAAAAATCTGTCTTTATAGAATTATCAAATTTAAAAAGTATATATATTGCATAATCTTCCTATGCCTAATTTCATGAATGCAGAAACATCTTTACTGTTGCTACAACTGGATGGATCGCTCCACAGCTTGGAGGACAAAAAGGGCAGAACTGCTCTTCAATATCTGGCCGATATGCCATCTGCTTTTAAGAGTGGATATTCCATGGGCGTATTTGAAACACTCCTCTACTGCTGTATGCCTACACCAACCACATTAATTATTAGACCTTGCAACACTTCCTACATATTTTTGGTTTTAATACACATACATAATTTGAACTCTAAATTATATTGCAGGCCTTCCTGTTATAAGTCACCACAAGGTAAAATTACAACTAAAAACAGGGGGCCAGGCAGAGCAGGGTGTGACCAGCGACCTTGAGAGCGGCTCGGGCCAGGCAGAGCAGGGTGCGACCAGATATTCTGAGAGCGGTTCGGGGAGCAGCTTGGAGAGGAATCAAAGAGGCGGCCTCCTCAACTGTCTAAAGGCACCTAAAGGTATTTAATATGGCTCCATTACCATATAAAATTCGATCCTTATTTCTATATTTCATTTAAAAGACTTGAGGTTTGTGGCGATAGTTGATTCTTAACTCTTTATATATTACTCATATTATTTATTTCTGTAAGATTGGTGGTTCTAGTATCCATTGATCTGCATCTCATTGTCACTTAAGAGTGTATTAGTGAGTTAGCATAAAATTATTCTTAAAATCATACTTGATAGTTTAAATTTTTACGTTGCATAATCCTTGTGCTTTAAACAAATGGGATTCGATGTCACATCTTCATAAACTTAACTGTCAAGTGGCTGGCACAAACTGCAAGGAAAATACAACTTTAAGATATAAAGAGGTAATCGTTCAAATTCTATTTTTAGATGCTTACGCAAATAATTCTTGGGAGTCATCGGAGAAGAACCTCTTTCTAAATGAACTAGATGAAAACTCTGTAAATATCAAACAAACAGACCACAAAAAAAATATGTTGGTGGTGTTTTGTTTTTTTATATGATAATTGATTGTGCTTCCACTGAATTTAACATGTCCCCCCCCCCCCCCCCCCAACTTTTACTGGCTTTTTGGTTGAACCTTCTCTCATTAACATTTCTTTTTATTTCATAAAAATGGCTACCTCTCATCCATGTTTAATTTCATTCCCTTTCGTGTAATCATGAGGTAGGACGTTGGCCAGCATGGCTAGAAAGATTCTGGAACCAGAAAATAAAACATGTATTTGCTTTGAGACTCGCCAAAATGCTAATAGAGAAAGATAAGTCATGGAAGAGCGTCAGCAAAACAGAGGAAAGACGAGAAGAAGAGCAGGGAATGGGCGGGGGTTGGGGGGGAAATAAAAAGGGGCAAACTTCTGAAATCACTAGCAAATCAATAGAACTAGAAGAAGTCGAACATCCAACAGCACAACCTTCTGTGATGAACTCATCATTAACTAGCAATGAGCAGATCTCATTGTTCCTTGCAACTGGAAATGGAATAGAAGAGATTGTGCGGGGTATTGTAAAACAATATCCCAATGCTATTAAGAAGTTCAATGTAAAGAACTCATCATTTACTAAGGAGGAACGGATCCCATTGTTTCTTGCAACAAGAAATGGAATAGAAGAGATTGTGCGGGAGACAATAAAACTATATCCCCATGCTGTTGAGAAGCTCAATGACAAGGGTCAGAGCATTTTGGATGTGGCCGTCATGCATCGCCAGAAAAAGATCTTCAGTCTTGTGAAGCAGCAGAAAATACCATTGGCTAGACTGCATCGAGTTCTTGATACGGAGGGCAACACATTGTTGCACCACGTTGCAGATATGGAGCATTACAGAGGAGGAACCAAGCCTGGGCCTGCACTTCAACTTCAGGAGGAGTTGCAATGGTTTGAGGTGAGCCCACTTCAGCTTCTTAAATATTATAAAAAACTATACACAATTAAATAAGACGTTGTTTTATTTACAAACTCCATTTATATAACAATCATATTTATCTCCCGATTATTGCAGCAAGTTCAAGAGGTAATTCCTTCCCATTATGCAACGCTTCAGAACAAGACAGGCAAGACAGCAGAAGATCTCTTCAAAGAGAGTCACAAGGAACAACTGGAAAATGCACAAAAATGGATCAAGGAAACGACTCAGTCCTGTTCCACAGTAGCTGCACTTGTTGCTACTGTTGTCTTTGCTGCTGCGTATACTGTGCCTGGAGGTTCTGATGAAAATGGCAAGCCCAACTTCATCACCTCTCCCTATTTTCTGGTTTTTACAGTCTCGGATGTTTTCTCCTTAGCAAGCTCCTTGACTTCGCTTGTGGTATTTCTGTCTTTGTTGACATCTCCATTTGATCTTAGAGAATTCCACTTCTCTCTTCCTCGAAAACTTCTTCTTGGCTTCACCTTCCTTTTCTTTGCTGTTATAACGACCATGCTATCTTTTGGGGCTACAATTTTGATACTCATTCAGTCAGAGAGAAAGCTGACAACATTACTCCTCTCCATTGCTGCATTCCTTCCAGTCTTAGTATTTGCAATAATGCAATTCCGTCTGTACGTCTCATTTATGGGTTCTACATTCAACATTCAGAAGATAACCGAGAAAGCTCTGTCAGTATTTCATGTCCCCTGCCTACCACGGGGGAAAAAGCTCGGTCGAGCTGATTAATATGGGAGATTTAACTAGCACAGAGGTTATTCCATTTTCTTGATGGTTTGAGCCTCTACTTTAGATCATTATAAATTGTGTTTTGTTGCATGTATGACTGTTATTCAGTTTCGTGATATTTATGTCGTTGTGGTCTTTACAATGACGACCTTGAAGCCAGCATGTATCATTCTATAATACCAGTTTGGTATTTCAATGGTATGATGACACAGGCCTTCAAGCTTGCTTCAACCAGTTACTTGATTATAAAATTGGATGCAAGTTTGTGGTTTCAATTAATTGTTGAGTTAATTACCAAGGGATTGTTTAACATTATGGGTACATTATGGTTTTTATATTGTTTTTAAATATGTTTTTTTATTTTCTATTTGAAAAAAAATATTAATTTATTGTTTTTAATAGTGAGGATTACACGGAATATATACATAGACAATTTTAACTATTTTGTTTTTTCTTCATTTTTATTTAATTTTAATGTGTCAGAAATCCTTGAAAATAATAAAATAAATTGAAAATGCAAAAATACTTATAATTCGACCGATCGATAAAGAGCTATGACCGGTAAAAATTGAGTTTTGTAATTTTTGGGCCAAAATTGAGAATTTAATTAAAAAGAAATTTCAAATTCAAGAATGATTTTGAAAAAAATAGCCAAGTTTGAAATTCATGGAGGGTCTATTTGAAAAAAAGTCATTTAAAATTGGGAGTCAATTTGTTGAAAAATGCAGATTGGAAGACCCAATGATGATTTTAAAAAAAATGTTAAATTTAAAGGAATAAATTGATTTAATTAAAGACATAATCGAAAAGAAAAATGAGATTTATGATTTATGGAAAACAAAGAATTAAATTAAATCAATTAATTCAATTTAAAGTTTAAATGGAAAAAAGTTTCAAAAAATTTCTCAGCAATACAAGCATATGTTAAGGCCTTTCCATTTTGTAATTTTGTGTGATAATTAAAAATAGATTTTGAGGATCTCATTTGTAATTATTCAAATTTACATCGCAAAGATTGAAGAAGAATTTTCTTGAAAATGTCAGCACCTTTCTATTTTTGTTGGAGAGCCTCCCATATGTCTTTTGAATTTTCTATAGAAATAATGATCTCAAACATGACTTCATCAAGACCTTGATAAATGGCTCAGCTCGGTGTGGTAGCGGCTCGTCTTAATGATGAAGATTGGCTTTAAGTGTGTGATCTGCGCGTGGCTAACAATGTAGAAATTTCAGGAGGCACATGTGGCTCAACACTTACTCTACTTAGGCTTATTTTTGCACCATTGAGTTTGTATTGAAGAGTTCTGCAATGTGGAATGACCACAATTTGTTTTTGACAAACATGAAAATTCGAGTGTATCTAAAAACTTCACTATTTTTGACAAATGGGTTCTGATACCAATTGTTGGTGGGAGAAACCACTAGTGATGGCTTTAAAACACACATTGTTTTATTTCAACAACAATAAGTTTTAGCACACTTCTAAACTCTCCCTCTTTTCTCTATAATTTTTCTCTCTACTTTCTCCCACAAAATTCACATAAACTAAGCTTCTTATTTATACACAAAACATTAACATGAAATAATAGACTTGAATGTAAACAACAATAAGTGTGTGAAATCGGCCGATAGCTACAGTCAGTGGCCATGGTTGATAGTCGTAATTGGTGTTGACCGGTGGTTATCATTCTTAATTTCTGTAGATTTAGATTACACCAACCCATCGCACAATCAAAAACAGCAACACAGGAACAAAAAACACAGCAATGAAAACATCCAAGAACTGTCACTCACCCTTTCTCAAACCAACGGTAGCTGTTGAAATTCGGGTTTAATTCTGGAAAAATATGAAAAACACGTACTGTAGCAATTTGTACGGACAAAATCGATCTACAGCCTAAAAACAGGTACTGTAGCGATCAAATTCTGGGAATGGCTAAATTTCCAGAATTTGAGAGTAATTTTCCAGAAACGAAAGAACTTAAGAATTATATGAATTTGAGAATCAAAACAACAAGAACATGGGCAGAATATTTTGTTATGGTTACTGCCATCCCATTAGCTTTATTTATAGAAATCAAGAACTTACAACGGCTAGAATTTCAAAATTCAGTTACAATTTCCTATTTAACAATTGTTGACTATAAACTGAAATTAACTAAAAACATTGACTCAGAACACTTAGGTAAGCTTATTACAATGTGAATTTAAGCATAAGACTTGATTCTTCAATCTTCAATTCTTCAATCTTTGATTCTCCTGCGCACCTGCACTCTGTCAGCTTCTTGGAAAGAACCAGGCGGTCGACCGGTGTAGTTTCTTCTTCCAAGTGGTCGACCGGTTCACTTGGGCAGTTCTGAAATCAACCTTAGATTTCAACACTCCCCCTTGATTCCTGAGCTGCACATTTTCCACCATTCTCCTTAGCTCCTCAAAACTTTCCTTCGATAAAGTCTTTGTGAACAAGTCAGTTAACAGTTCTCTTAAGCAGCAATACTTCATCTCCATTTCACATTGTTTCATTCCCAACACATAGGCTAAAAGTCCAAGTTCATTTATTTCGAACTTGTCTTTCATATTGGTTCTAAATTCAGCAACCAATTCTTCATCGTCATTGATATCAGTTGCAAGAGTGTCTATGTCAACTTCTCCTTTCAGTTTCATCTTTAAAGCTGCAAATTCATTTGTTTCACTTGTCAAGGTCTGTAGTTTCGCACAATCAACTTGTTTCCTTTTGTCTTCCAAATAGTCTAATGACTTCTGAAGCTCTAGCTTTGTTTTGTTAATCTCTTCTCTTTCATGAAGCAGAAGAGCTCTTTTCAATTCAATATCCTTCTCAGCAACATTCAAACTTCTTTCTTTATCATCAAGGAAGTTGATCTTGTCTGTCACATCCTTTTCCTTATCCACCAAGGCTCTTGATTGAACCTCCAAGTCATGTTCCTTTTCTAGCACTATGTCCTCCCTCTGTTTAAGATCAAACTCTCTTAGTTCCCAAGCCCGTTTCTTGGCTTCAATTTCCTCTTCCACCCGTTTGCGTTTCTTGTCCAGCTCTGCTTCAAATTCTGAATTCCTTGTTCTCAACACATTCTCATGATTTGCAATAATATTTTGAGTTTCAACAGATTTCTTGCTGGCAAGCTTTTCCAGGAAACAAGTAGCTCCTCTTCTCTCTTGCTTACTAGAGCTTCCCTCTCAATAACAGCCTCCTTCTCATTTGCATCACAATCAGTTTTGAAACATTTGTGTGCTTCAGTGGTTGTGAATAGAAGTTCATCTTTAGGCTCCTCCACTTCAGCACCATGAGCTTGACTTGTAGTGTTGTTCTTGCAAAACTTCTCAATGTGTCCATATTGCTTACACTTTTTGCATTGACCATTTTTAAGCCAGCACCATGACTCCAAGTGATTTTTCTTTTGACAGTATCTACATGTGGGGAATTGCTCTCTCTTTTCCTTTCTTTTCGAGTTAAATTTGTTGGCATGGTTTTGGTTGTTTTGCCAACTTTTGGCCTGCCAAGGTTTACCAGTTTTTGCTCCATTTTTTGGGTTCCTGAAGAACACCTGCGAATTCTGGGAATTCTTGAACTTTGTTCTTCCTTTGAATCCAACAGTGAATGCTTCCTCACTTGTATTCTCTTGTCTAAATGCCTGCCTTTGCTCCACAGTTTGCAGGGCATTTATGAGTTCTTGAAGACTCATTGTAGTAAAATCTTTAGACTCTTCCAATGAGCAAATCTTGTTTTCAAATTTTTCTGGTAAACTGACCAGAACCTTCTCCACAACTCTCGATTCTTGCATTTCTTCTCCAAGCAGTCTCATTTGATTTACAATCTTTGACACATTTGATGAAAACTCCTTGACAGTTTCTGATTCTTTCATCTTTATGCCTTCGAATTGTCTTCTTAAATTCATAATCTGCATCCTCTTGGATTTCTCATCACCTTGGAACTCAGCCTTCAACTTGTCCCAAGCTTCCTTAGCTGTTTTGCATGCCATAATTCTTGAAAAAATTTCCTCATTCACTGCATTGTGAATGCAGGTAAGGGCTTTGTACTTCTTTGCTCTTTGTTCATTAAAGTACCTTAGTTGGTTCAGTGTTGGATCATTGTTCAAGGGATTCAGTTCCCTTTCATTCTCAACATCATCCCACAAATCAAATGCCTTTAGGTATATCTTCATTTTTACTGCCCAAACACCATAGTTCGAACCTGTGAAGGTTGGTGACTTTGAAGAGAATGATGCATCCATCTCTGTCAAGAACAGTCTGCTCGAAATTTTGTTTCTTGTAGTTTGCTTCCAAGGCTTCACAATGCAAAGAACAGGGATATCAATTGATGATCAATATCAATTGATTATCCTCTTAAAGAACAAATCAAGTCAAATTTCTTGATTTTCAGAAAATCTGCAAATTCTGGTCAACACTTGCTTCTTTTCTTGATTTCAAAGTCTGCCAATACACGAACAAGTTTCCTTTCACTTGTTTCTTGCACTCTTTTCTTCCAGGGAATCCACATAACAAAGAACACGAACTATAATTGAGTAATTCTTCAATTATTAGTCCTTTAAAGAACAAATCAAGCCTTTTCTTGATTGACGAATTCTGGAACTTCTGGAGACAGTGCAACCTTTTTCTTTCAAGGTTCTAATCAATACTTGAATCTCTTTCACTCCCTCTCAAAGACCTAACCAGGCTCTGATACCATGTTGAAATTCGGGTTTAATTCTGGAAAAATATGAAAAACACGTACTGTAGCAATTTGTACGGACAAAATCGATCTACAGCCTAAAAACAGGTACTGTAGCGATCAAATTCTGGGAATGGCTAAATTTCCAGAATTTGAGAGTAATTTTCCAGAAACGAAAGAACTTAAGAATTATATGAATTTGAGAATCAAAACAACAAGAACATGGGCAGAATATTTCGTTATGGTTACTGCCATCCCATTAGCTTTATTTATAGAAATCAAGAACTTACAACGGCTAGAATTTCAAAATTCAGTTACAATTTCCTATTTAACAATTGTTGACTATAAACTGAAATTAACTAAAAACATTGACTTAGAACACTTAGGTAAGCTTATTACAATGTGAATTTAAGCATAAGACTTGATTCTTCAATCTTCAATTCTTCAATCTTTGATTCTCCTGCGCACCTGCACTCTGTCAGCTTCTTGGAAAGAACCAGGCGGTCGACCGGTGTAGTTTCTTCTTCCAAGTGGTCGACCGGTTCACTTGGGCAATTCTGGAATCAACCTTAGATTTCAACAGTAGCAACCATCATTTTCCCTTTACCCATGACGCCCAGAACCATCATTTTCCCTTTACGCTCACGGTCATAAGACTTCTTCCCAGCCACAACCCCCACTTAAACAGCCTCTCGGTTAAACATCCACCGACCCGAAATCTACCAGCCCCAAGCCAGCCTCCCTCACTACTAGAAAAGGGTGTGTTTGCAACCGGATTTTGTTTAGCAACGAATTTTCCATTGCTAAACAAATTCCGGAATAAAAAAAAAAAAACCATGGATTCCAAAGATGATCCAACTCTTCAAAACGCAATCGGTTGAAACAGATTGTAAAATAAATTCTCATTCTGATGGTTCAGGTCATTTGCATCATATCGAGCTAGTATAGTAAGCATTAAACTGTTAGACTGTAAAAAACTCGATTTTAATGCTAATGAAACGTAGACATGTCACCTAATTAAGACATCAGGCTTATCTAGTTCTCCTTTTCACCCGAACCAGCTTCTTAAATATTATTAAAGATTATACACTATTAAATAACGCGTTGTTTTATATACGAACTCCAATTATATAACAATCATATTTATCTCCCGATTATTGCAGCAAGTGCGAGACGTAATTCCTTCTCATTATGTAACGCTTCCGAACGATGAAGGCAAGACAACAGGGGATCTCTTCAATGCGAGTCACAAGGAACAACTGGAGAATGCACGAACATGGATCAAGGAAACGACTCAGGCTTGTTCCACAGTATAAGAGGAAGGTTCTGATGAAAATGGCAAGCCCAACTTCATCGACTCTCCCTATTCTCTGGTTTTTACAGTCTCGGATGTTCTCTCCTTAGCAAGCTCCTTGACGTCGCGTCGCTTGTTATATTTCTGTCTTTGTTGACCTCTCCATTTGAACTACAAGATTTCAGGATCTCTCTTCCTCGAAAACTTATTTGGGGCTTCACCTTCCTCTTCTTCGCGGTGATAACGACCATGCTATCCTTCGGGGCAACAATCTTGATACTCATTCAGTCGGAGAGAAAGTTGACAACATTACTCCTTTCCATTGCTGCATTCGTTCGAGTATTAGTATTTGCAATAATGCAATTCCAACTGTACGTCTCGTTTATGGGCTCTACAGTCAACATTCTCAAGATAATTTGGAGAGATCCGCCATCGTTTCATATCCCTTGCCTACCATGTGGGACAAAGCTCCGTGGAGTTGATTGATATGGAAGATTTAACTGGCATAGAGAGTTTTTTTTACCTTTTCTTGTTGGTTTGAATTTTCTACCATTGATCATTATATATATCATGGGTGGCTGTTTTGCAGTTTTGTGGATTTGTTCTCTTTAATGATGGCCTTGAAGCCAGTGTGCTTTACATACACTGTCAAATGGATTGAATGACATTATGGATCAAGTGTAAGGACTACAATGTCAAATGGTACTAAAGTTAGGACTAAAATCTTGCTTCCATCGGTTACTTGTAGTAAAATTGGTTGTTAGTTTGTGGCTATTATTATCAATGAATATATCTCGTCGATTTTCTCAATCACCTACAAGAAATAACTATAACAATTTAATTTATATTCTTTGCTTCTTAAAAGTTATAGTGTAATGATTGTAAGGGAAAGCAAATTATTCTTGTAGCTACGAGACCGATTAAAGTTTGATTATTCCAAAAAGAAAAGGGGGGGAAATTTGCTTGCCTATTTTAGAAGCAAGAATGTGAATCTCGATTTCAATCTGCAATATATTTTTCTTTTATATACTGAAACTAAGAAAAAACATCTGACTAAAATCTAATCTTAATATACTTATTTCTGTAATTCCTAATCTTATAATCTTTTATTCTATTTGATTTATTTATTTTTAAAATAAAAGTACAATGTACCTTTCATTTGATAGAGTGTTAGAAAGTTAATACGAGTTTCACGTGTGAGCACAAATATATCCAATATTGAATAAATAAAAAAATATAAAAGATGTTGAATGGTTTAATTTAATATAATATCCAACTTTTATGGCGATAGAAATTTACATGGATGTGTTGAGTTAAACTCAATCATAACACATTAAATTCATAAGAGGAAAATCAACATATATTTTATTATATAGATTCTCATAATTGTAGCTTCACTTTATAAACTAAACAAGCAACATACAGATCCTAATTTACTTTTTACCTGAACAAGCTACGAACCATTCTCTAAGGGATTGTATGTGTAGGGTTCTCAAAAGATTTAATTCAGGAAAAAAACTAGCTAGGTTGTTTCTTTGTAGTCATCTCTCCGTAAACTAGGTGGAGGAGCATTTCGATCATTTCCATTACTCAAAGGTATGATATACCAGCACTTCTCCTTGAGTGCTTATAACTGCTTACTTCGTAATTTTGTTTTCCAAGTCGATATCTTCGTAAGATAAAGTATCAGAATGAAGGGTGATTGTTCATGATTTCACCTAACAATTTAATTAGCTTTTAGTTGAGATTCTTCATTAACAATAGTTACTTACATGATTTTATGTACAGAGAAAATATGGGTTCTGAAGAAGTACTGGAGACACCTTACATAGCAGCCATGAATGGAGATTGGAAAGGAATGGTTGACTTCTATAAGAACAATGTCCTATATTTGCTCTCTCCAGTTACTCTCTCTTCTGATACTGGACTTCATCTAGCTGTGCACAGCAACAAAGAGAAACCACTTACGGATTTACTTGAAATAATGGAGGAAATAATGGACTTAGACTTCTCTTTAACCAATTCTAAGAACAAATTTGGAAATACGGTTCTTCACGAGGCTACAATTTATGGGAATTATGAGGCTGTAAGACTCTTGGTTGAACGTTGTCCAGTCCTACTTTTCATTCCGAATAACTCCGGTGAAACCCCATTGTTTACACCTGCTGGATTTGGCGAGGCAGAAATAGTGGAGCTTTTATTCAGGTCCAAACCAGAACACTGCGGGAATGATAAGTGCAACCTGTTGGAAATTCATCGCCAGAGAGGGGATGGCCTGTCCATCCTTAGCGCTGCTATCATAGGGCAACACTTTGGTAATTAACAATTTCTGTCTTTATAGAATTCTCAAATTTAAAAAGTATAATTTTCCTATGCCTAATTTCATGAATGCAGAAACAGCTTTACTGTTGCTAGAAGTGGATGACTCGCTCCACGACTTGAAGGACGAAGACGGCAGAACTGGTCTTCAATTTCTGGCCGATATGCCGTCTGCTTTTAAGAGTGGATATTCCATGGGCATATTTGAAACACTCTTCTACTGTTGTATGCCCACACCAACCACATTAATTATTACACCTTGCAACACTTCCTACATATTTCTGGTTTGAATACACGTGATACATATATACATATATATATATACATATATATATATATATATATATAATTTGAACTCTAAATTATATTACAGGCCTTCCTGTTATACGTCATTACGAGGTAAAATTACAACTACAAACTGGGGGCCAGGCAGGGCAGGGTGTGAACAGAGATCTTGAGAGCGGTTCGGGGAGCAGCTTGGAGAGGAATCAAAGAGGCGGCCTCCTCAACTATTTAAAGGCACCCAGCTTGGAGAGGAATCAAAGAAGCGGCCTACTCAACTACTTAAAGGCACCTAAAGGTATGGCTCCATTACCATATAAAATTTGATACTTATTTCATTTAAAAGACTTGAGGTTTGTGGAGATAGTTGATTCTTAAACTCATTAATTGCTACTCATATTATTTATTTATGTAAGATTGGTTGTTCTAGTATCCATTGATCTGCATCTCATTGTCACTTAAGAAAGTGCATTAGTGAGTTGACATAAAATTATTCTTAAAATCACACTTAATAATTTTAAATTTTTACGTTGTATAATCCTTGAGCTTGAAACAAATGGGATTCGATGTTACATCTTCATAAACTTAACTGTCAAGTGGCTGGCACAAATTGCAAGGAAAATACATTTAAGATATAAAGAGGTAATCGTTCAAATTCTATTTTTTAGATGCTCACGCAAATAATTCTTGGGAGTCAGCGGAGAAGAAACTCTTTCTAAAAGAACTAGATGAAAACTCTGTAAATATCAAACAAACAGAACAAAAAAAAAAATATGTTGGTGGTGGTTTGTTTTCTATATGATAATTAATTGTGCCTCTTTTTTTCCAACTTTTACTGGCTTTTTGGTTCAACCTTCTATCATTAACATTTCTTCTTATGGCTACCTCTCATCCATGTTTAATTTCATTCCCTTTCGTATGATCATGAAGTAGGATGTTGGCCAGCAAGGCTAGAAAGATTCTGGAACCAGAAAATAAAACATGTATTTGCTTTGAGACTCGCCAAAATCCTAATAGAGAAAGATAAGTCATGGAAGAACGTCAGCCAAACAAAGGAAGGACAAACTGGTCCACCCTCACCACAAGTTAAGCAAGGAGACCAAAAAAAAGGAAAAGAACAAGAGCAGGGAATGGGCGGGGGGCAAACTTCTGATTTACCTTCTGTAAATAGGGAGGAACGGATCCCATTGTTTCTTGCAACAAGAAATGGAATAGAAGAGATTGTGTGGGAGATAATAAAATTACATCCCCATGCTGTTGAGAAGCTCAATGACAAGGGCCAGAGCATTCTGGATGTGTCCGTCATGTATCGCAAGAAAAAGATCTTCAGTCTTGTGAAGCAACAGAAAATACCATTGGCTAGACTGCATCGAGTTCTTGATATGGAGGGCAACACATTGTTGCACCACGTTGCAGATATGGAGCATTACAGAGGAGGAACAAAGCCTGGGCCTGCACTTCAACTTCAGGAGGAGTTGCAATGGTTTGAGGTGAGCCCTTTTCATTTCTTTGTCTTTACCTTCTTATAAAAATTTATTAGAAAATAATATAAATTAAAAAGTCTCATATAATAGTTTAAGTTTTTAAATGAAATAATTCTTTGACATAATATTAGAGCCTTGTTAACTTAGCGGTCAAAAGTTTAGATCTCATCATCTCCGTTATATTTAATAAAAATCAAGCATAAGACAGTGTAGGTCTGTCAAAGTTTCAAACTCAAAGGGCTTTCATTTTAGGAAATGTGTTAAAAAATAATATAAATTATATTCTAGAGCCTCACCTAATAACTTAATGTTTCTATCACAAAATTATTTATGGACTTGTTACAAGATTATCCATCATGTGTATAAGAGCACCAAGCCTGTTTAAATATTTTTTACAATCAAATTATCCAATCCAGTAAAAGAAAAACTGTTACACTGTAAAAAACTCGTTTTTAATGCTAATGAAACGTAGAAATGTCACCAAATTAAGACATTAGGCTGATCTAGTTCTCCTTTTCACCCGAGCCAGCTTCTTAAATATCAATAAAGATTATACACTATTAAACAACGCGTTGTTTTATGTACGAACTCCATTTATATAACAATCGATCATATTTATCTCCCGATTATTGCAGCAAGTGCGAGACGTAATTCCTTTTCATTATGCAACGCTTCAGAACAAGACAGGCAAGACAGCAGAAGATCTCTTCAGAGAGAATCACAAGGAACAACTGGAACATGCACAAAAATGGATCAAGGAAACGACTCAGTCTTGTTCCACAGTAGCTGCACTTGTTGCTACTGTTGTCTTCGCTGCTGCGTATACTGTGCCTGGAGGTTCTGATGAGAACGGCACGCCCAACTTCATCCACTCTCCCTATTTTCTTGTTTTCACAATCTCAGATGTTCTCTCCTTAGCAAGCTCCTTGACTTCGCTTGTGGTATTTCTGTCCTTGTTGACCTCTCCATTTGATCTAAAAGAATTCCACTTCTCTCTTCCTCGAAAACTTCTTGTTGGCTTCACCTTCCTTTTCTTTGCTGTGATAACGACCATGCTATCTTTTGGAGCCACAATTTTGATACTCATTCAGTCAGAGAGAAAGTTGACAACATTACTCCTTTCCATTGCTGCATTCCTTCCAGTCTTAGTATTTGCAATAATGCAATTCCGTCTGTACGTCTCATTTATGGGCTCTACAGTCAACATTCTCAAGATAACCGAGAAAGCTCTGCCACCGTCTCTTTTCCCTTGCCTACCACGGGGGAAAAAGCTGATCCGTCGAGCTGATTAACGTAGATCATTATATATTGTGTTCTGCTACATGTATGATTGTTATTCAGTTTCGTGATATTTATGTCGTTGTGCTCTTGACATTACAGTTTGATATTTGAATGGTTATAAAATTACTTGGTTATAAAATGACTAAGGGATTGTTTAACATTATGGCTACATTATTTTTTTCAAAAAATGTTTTTTATTTTCTATTTAAAAAAAATATTAACTATTGTTTTTAATAGTGAGGATATAATTACACGGAATATATATATATATATAGTCAATCTTAAATATTTTGTTTTTTTTTCTTTATTTTTATTTAATTTTAATGTGTCAAAAATCTTTGAAAATCATAAAATTGAAAATGAAAAAAATACTTATAATTGGACAGATAATGAACTATGAGCGGTAAAAATTGAGTATTGAAATTTTTGGGCCAAAATTGAGAATTTATTTAAAAAGAAATTTTAAATTCAAGAATGATTTTGAAAAAAAATAACCAAGTTGGAAATTCGTGGAGGGTCTATTTGAAAAAAGTAATTTAAAATTGGGAGTCAATTGGATGAAAAATGAAGATTGGAAGAACCAATGATGATTTACAAAAAAAAAATGTTAAATTTAGAGGAATACAATAAAGGACAAAAAATGAAAATAATAAATTTGTTAATTTAATTGAAAAAACAATAAAGGACAAAAATGAAAATAATAAATTATCTCAATCAATTATCTATTTACATAACTTCGTTTCGGTCAAATTTGTTTTAATCTTGTTAATGAGTCCAATTGAACTCATTTAATTCAATTCAATCTGAAATTAATTCCATTTCCATCCACTTGTTTTTAATTGATTCATTTTAGTCCCATTAAACGCCAAAATCCAACAATTAATTTCATATATTTTTTATTCCAATCCCAGACAATTAAAACCAGAGATTACAATCTCCCCCATTAAACCAAAGTCCCAACCAAATAAACCAGGCTGCATCGTCTCAAATGCTCTCACTAATCTCTGCCAAAAAATCACCATTATTCACGTCCTTTCACATCATCATGTGAACCGAACACCCACAATATGTTATCCTCTCCATTCAAGACCGCTTTCAATATAAATCTTTGTAAAATTTTCTGGAGAAAAGTCACAAATGATTTTCTTAACCATATTAAATGGCATACAACTGAGTTAAATATAACATACTCGGCTTCACAACCTCACCATAATACACGTCAGCAATATAGCTCAGCTCCAGAAAATCTTTGTAGAATTTTTTAGGGAAAAATCACAAATGCTGTAGCATATTCCTTGACTATATTAAATACCATACAACTCACTTAAAAATAACATACTCAGCCTCACAACTTAACCATAGTACACATCAATAATGTAGCTACGATCATCATTCTTTAATTGTATTGGGATGTTGCCTTTCTCTTTAACTAGAATTGGTGTCATGAGTACATGTGATTTCTGGCATCTGTTTGATTAGCATCTATTTTCTTAGTCTATTCTACGATTTATTCGTGTAAAATTAAATTCAATCAAACTGGAGAGTATGGGCCATTAGCATAGCATTTCTCAGAGGGAAGAAAGTTCGACCTGGACCCTCGGATTAGATGCTAATATGCTACTATAGAAGCTAAGATTATTCCGATTACCTATGAGTTGTCAAGCCTGGTGTTCATAACACGGGGAAGTTCATGACACTGCACCAATGAAACAATAATAGTGACAAAGAAGGAATTCAATTCCATGAATTAACACAAAGGTTATTCCACATCCACGTACATTCCACTTAGCAAGGAGAAGCACAAGCTAAAGGCACATATAAAGCACAAAAGTGCCAATTAGAACATGAAGCAACACTATGTGGCTAGGTAGTTATCATAGCTTTGCATAAATCAAAGACAAGTTCTAGATTCTAACTTTTCAGCAAGTAAAGACGATGGATAGTCAAATTTTGCAGTCATGAAGTCGATAGGTTCTGTGTACAGCTTCGGGAAAGGGGAGATAGCTTTCAAATCTTTATGACTGATGAGGATAGTATACTTTGTCTGCGTAATCGTCAAGATTAACAAGATAGCATAATTCTGATCTAAAGTGTTAGAGAATAATATAAATCATATTATGGGGCCTCACTTACAAGCTTAAGTTTTTAGGTGAGATGGTTTATTAACATGGTATCAGAGCCTTGTTGACCCAGCGGTCACGAGTTCGAATCTCACCACCCTCATTCTATTTGATAAAAACCAAGCACAAGGTGATGTGGGCCTGTGCAAGTTTCAAGCCCAAAGGACTTTCACTTGAGGGGGTGTGTTAGAGAATAATATAAATCATATTATGGGGTCTCACTTATAAGCTTAAGCTTTTAGGTGAGATGGTTCCTTAACATAAAGGAGAAGTTATTATTGAGGATTGGGATAGCGAAATATTTTTTTTGGTCCGGTACTATTGAAATCGATCCTGAACACAAAAATAAACGGAGACAGTGGTGTTTTGTAAGATTTTAGAATATATTCTTCAAAACCATTAAAAATTAACATACAAAATTAAACTTATTAGAATAAAAAATTAAATGAAATGAGATACTGTAATAATGGTGCACTATAAAACATTAAAACAAGACTAAAAGAAACTAAAATTTTGAAAAAATAATATTAAAAATAAGAGGTAAATTCAATCGAGGGAGTATCATAGAAATTATATATTTGAACTCTTATGTGATTAAAAATTATGGTTCATTCTACGTATAGGCCACTCATTTTTGCCCAACTCATGGGCGCATATTCCCTTAATAAATCAGAATTTTGACTGATACCTTAACACAGTTCATCTTTACTTGCTTTGTCAGCCAAGTACAAAATACGCACACTATTCCACGTCACTGCGAGGATGTTGCACAAGGCATCTGCAGAGATGGGCTAGCTAAATTAATGAGTACGAAGCACATATCTTTATCATCTAATGGAGCTCGCTTTATTCCTCTTTATTTATAACATGGACACTTGTTCTATCAAAATGTACACCAAAATACTGCACAATATTCTTACAAACCGATGGAAAAATTACACTTTCATTTTAACCAATCATTTATTTATTTATTATATATACGTATAATTTTAACTCTTACTGTGATCTCTTGCTCATTAAAATTCTTGTATAATGTTAAAAAAAACATTTTAAACTGTTAAAGAGGTCCAAGAAATAGTATGTTAGCTCTCTATCAGCATAGAATAACAAAGAATATATAAGAAGAACGAAATGATGTCCCTATGGCTTGTTCATGAACGTGAAACACAAACTTATATTCTATGCATCTTCAAAGTCGCAGTGCAATAAAAGTAACAAAGTACGGAAAAACAAATGAAAACATTTTGTATTATAGCTGTTTTCATTGTGGAACCAAAAGGGTTTCCTTGTTGACTTTTTTTCTTAAACATAATATAACACTCGAATGAAATCTCTTTTTATATATAATAATCGAGAGGATATATTAAATAGCTAGTGCCAGCAAGTTGATGGCGCCGAACTAGCAAAAGAAAAGGCAACGTATTATTTTATATATAATAATCGAGAGGATATAGACGGATTGTGGGTTAATTCCATCGCCTTCCGTGAGAACATGAAGAGGGATTCTCCAACCACAAAAGAACGCAAATATATTTTTTGAGACTCGATCGCACTATATATGCTTTTACTATTCTCAGGTGCGAATTGAGCACAAATAGAATTAAAGGACAATTTTGTCATAAACGTGAAACACAATTTCATATTCTTTGCTTCTTTAAAGTCGCAGTGCAATAATAGTAACTACGTACGGGAAAACAAATGAAAACATCTCATGATATAAGTTATTTTTGTCTAGATTCTTCCATTTAGATTAGTTAACAAGGCTATAAATAGCCATGCAACCATCACTTGTCATGCTAAGCTTAAAACCTTTGTCCTAAAACTCCCCTCCTTGTATTAATTATATCTCCAATCAACTAAGTTTTTGCTTTGTGAATCCCACATCCTTCAACCATTTCAAGCTATAAACAAATTCCTTGTTTCACTAAACTGCTACTACAAAAAACCTTGACTGTCAAACAAGTTTCATCAAAATCCATAATCACTAGAGCTTCTAAAAAACCTGCTAAACTACATCAGAGGCCAATTGATCGGAAGTGGGCATTAGAGTCTTTATGGCTACTATAAATTCATTGCAATCAATCCCTGTGCCACTTCCCATTTTTGATGGTACCGACTATGATTTGTGGGAAACAAAAATGATGACACTCTTCAAGTCTCAGAACCTTTGGGACATTGTTAACGAGCCACAAAATACTTCTATTTTAAACGAGGCACAACGAAAGGAGTTAGTGGTGAAGGATGCTAGTGCCCTTTATTTAATTCAACAATCACTAGCTAAAAATGTTTTTCGAAGGATTACTAAAGCTTTAACAGCAAATAAAGCATGGGATATGTTACGGAAGGAGTTTCTCGGTGATTCTAAGGTACGCAACATTCAACTCCAAATACTATCATGGAAGAATTAAAGTAGTGGTAAATCAAATGTGATCCTTACGAGAAAATATGTTATTGAAAAATTTCTAGTCAGTCTTACAAGAAAATGACTAAATAATTACTACTATAGGAAATCAAAATTAAGACTAATGGGTTCTTTAGAAGCAGGCACATGAGAAAAGACTAAGTAACTATGAAGAAGACTCTATTGAGAGTGCTTTTCAGTCTAAGCTTAATATAAGGTCTTAGAAATCTAGACATAATACCGAGAAATTAATAGCTCCCATTGAGTGTTTACTTCCTAATTTTGTTTTCCATTATATTAATGATCGGTCTTGTGAGTACTTAATATAAATTTGCTTCGGATTTCACGTAACTGTTTATTAGTATGAGTTGAGATTGTACATTAACAATAGTTACTTGCATAATCTTACGCAGGGAAAAAATAAGAGTCCTATACAGCTTACACCTTGGGATGCAGCCATGGGAGGAGATTGGAAACACATAATGCACTACTATCGTGAAGAGGAACATCTCAGAGGTCTTTCCTCTCCAGTTACGGACACTTTGGATACTGTCCTTCATCTAGCTGTGCACGACAAGGTCGGGAAACATTGTGAAGAATTACTTGAAATCGTGAGTAAAAAACAACCTTTAACAGAATATCTCATGAAACAAAACACATATGGAAATACGGCTCTTCACGAGGCAACCATCTATAGCAATTATAAGGCTGTAAGACTCTTGGTAGAACGTTGTCCAGACCTCATTGAAATGAAAAATAAGTTCGGTGAAACCCCATTGTTCACAGCAGCTGGATTTGCTGCGACAGAAATAGTGGAGTTTTTAATCGGATCTGGTCTAAAACAATGCTTGGGTGATGATGGCTGCCTATTATCAATTCACAGCAAGCGAAAGGATGAGCTGTCCATCCTTAGCGTTGCTATCATAGGGCAAAAGTTTGGTAACAATTTCTGTCTTCATAGAATTCTCATATTTAAAAAGTATACATATATTATAATTTTTGTCTTCCTAATTTCATAAATGCAGAAACAGCTTATTTGTTGCGAGAACTGGATACATCGCTCGCCAGCTTGAAGGACACAAATAAAATATCTACTCTTCAACTTCTAGCCGAAATGCCAACTGCTTTTGAGAGTGGATTTCCCATGGGCATATGTAAAAGATTCATCTACAACCGTATGCCCACTCCAACCGCATTACTAGACCTTGCAATATTGCCTACATATTTCTTGTTTGAATACCATGGAAGTACACACACACATATATATGTAACAATTTGAACCCTAAATTATGTTGCAGACCTTCCTGCTCCAAGTCCCTGCGAGGTAAAATCAAAGGCAGATAGTTTGTCCCAGAAAAGGAAGGAAGATCTTGAGAGCGGTCAGGGGAGGAACTCATCAGGAGATCTGCGATGTGGCTTGGAGAAGAATCAAAGAGGCGGCCTACTTAACTATTTAAAGATCCGTACAGGTATTGAATACAAATGAGTCCATGCCGTTCTTTTGGTTTTAAGATTAGATGTGTTAATGAACTATCTCATCTAAAAGTTTGAGTTATTAGGTGAACCTCTAGATAATGATTTATATTATTTTTTAATATTTTTCTCAAGTGAAAGTCTTCTGAGCTTAAAACTTGCACAGACTCATACTACCTTGTACTTGGTTTTTTATCAAATAAAATGAGGATGGTGAAATTTGAACTCGTAATCTCTGGGTCAACAAGATTTTGATAACATGTTAAAAAATCATCTCACCTAACAATTTAAACTGTTAAAATATGATTTATATTATTCTCTAACAAGATGGTATTATTGAGCTACATTTGCATATCGAGATTAGACCCACTTTCTACAATGCAATGAAACACATCTCATTCATGTCAACATTAAAGAATCATAAGAATTTTAAATTTCATGACCCAATATTTGAATATTGATTGAGTTTACATTTCGTTGTCACTTAAAAAGGTGTATTAGTGAATTAATATAAAATTATTTTTAAGATAATAGTTTAAACTCTTACCATCTCAATTTATTTAGGGACATAATCCTTATGCCTGAAACAAATGTGATTCGATTTTATGAAGAGCTTTTGGTTCACATCCAACATTTTATGAAGATGCAAATAATTATTTGTGTGTTATCAGAGATAGAGCCTCTTCCTCAAAGAACTAGATAAACTCTCGATAAATATCCAACAAAAAATATTATGTGGTTCACTCTTAGAGTGGCACGACTTAATCAGATGCATTTCTAATTCTAGCTTCGATTTCTTCTTTTGTTACTGTTTTGTTTTCAATATGATAATTAATTGTGCTTCCACTAAATTTAGCATTAACTATCATTATTAGCATTTCTTTCCATTTCATAATAAGGTAGCTCTCATCCAATATTTAATTTCATTCCCTTTCTTAATTACGACCCTGATGTGGTAGGTTGGCTAGAAAGTATCCGGAAGCAGAAAAGAAACCATGTATTTGCTTTGACACTCGCCCAAAGCCTAATAGACAATGATAAGTCATTGACAAAAGACAGAAAAAATAAAAAGGCAGAAACCCAAAGTCAAATAGCACAGACTTCGTCTGGGACGAGTCAAATAACGTTGTCGTCATTAACTACTAAGAAGGAGATGCCATTGTTTACTGCAACTAGAAGGGGAGTAAAAGAGATTGTGGAGTTAATAATAAAACGACATCCTCATGCTATTGACCAGCGCGATAAAATGAATCGGAGCATTTTGGATGTGGCCGTCATGTATCGCCAGAGAAAGATCTTCGATATTATTGTGAAGGGAGAAGAATTACCACTGGATAGAATGCGTCGAGTTGTTGATAACAGCGGCAACACATTGTTGCACCATGTTGCAGATATGAAGAAAAACAGTGGAGTAACCAAGCCTGGGCCTGCACTCCAACTTCAGGAGGAGTTGAAATGGTTTGAGGTGAGCCCTTTTCATCCACTTGTATCTCTACTTGATACAGGGTTATGCATCTCTTATACCAATCCTATTAAAACATCTGTTTCAACCAAATTATCCAATCCAATTAAGGTTTTACAAGAAACCGTTAAACTGTACGTAAGAAATTCCACTTTGATGCTATTGGAACACAGACATGCCGCCTCTCCAAGGCGCGAGTAATAAAACTCGAGCTTTATTAAGACATCAGCCTGAACCAGTTCTCCTAACCAACTACTGGGGGAAAAACTTTAATATTATTCACAATTAAAAATTAACTGCGCTTTACTAATAACATTTCTGTAATTCGTAGTTTTATTTATCTCCAAATTTTTGCAGCAAGTGGAAAAGGACATTCCTCCTCATTATGCGCCCCTTTTGAACAAAGAAGGAAAGACTGCAAGAGAGTGCTTTGAAATAGCGCACGAGGAGCAACTGCAAAAGGCACAATTATGGATCAAAGAAACATCGCAGTCTTGTTCCACTGTAGCTGCCCTTGTTTCTACCGTTGTCTTCGCTGCTGCCTATACTGTGCCCGGAGGTTCTGATGAAAAGGGCAAGCCCATCTTCATCAACTCTCCCTATTTTCTGATTTTCACTGTCACTGATGTTGTCTCCTTAGCAAGCTCCTTGACTTCGCTTGTGATGTTTCTGTCTTTGTTGACCTCTCCATTTGAGCTACAAGAATTCCATACCTCTCTTCCTCGAAAACTTATTGTTGGCCTCTTCTTCCTCTTCTTTTCTGTGTTAACGAGCATGATATCCTTTGGGGCAACAATTTTGATACTCATTCAAACAGAGAGGAAGTTCACAACATTACTCCTTTCCATTGCTTCATTCCTTCCTGTCTTTGTATTTGGAATATTGCAATTCCGTACGTTCGTCTCATTTATGAGCTCTACTTTAAACATTCATAAGATAAAATCGTCTCTTGTCACTTGCCTGCCATGGGGAAAACAGGCTCCGTCAGAAGATTAATACGGGAGATATGTCATAGAGGTTTATCCCTTTTTATTGTTTTTCTTACCTCTACCATTGATCATTATATGTTGATCAATGTAATAGCATGTATGGTTGCTATCCAGTTTCGTGATATTTATGTGATTTTACCCTCTTCAATCTTGGCCTTGAAGCCAGTAGGTATTATTATATATAGTGTCTTAAGTTCGTGGTTATGATTAAATGTTGAGTTGATTTTAATTGAGAGTTCCTATTACTTTTTTTAATTTGTATGCTTTGCTTTGTTAGAGAATAAAAAAAATTTATATTTTGAAATCTCACCTAATAGTTTAAGTTTTTAGATGAGATGGTTCCTTGATATGGTGTCGTAGTTTTGTTGACCCAGCAGTCACGAGTTTAAATTTCATCACCCTCATTATATTTGATGAAAAACCAAGCATAAGATAGTGTGAATTTATATAAGTTTCAAGTCCAAGGGACTTTTCCTTGAAAGGATATGTTAGGGAATAATATAAATTATATTCTGAAATCTCACCTGATAGTTTAATTTTTTAGGTAAAATGATTCATTGACAACTTGCACGAGGCTTGCCTTTTAGTTTTTTATTTGATATCTTAGATGTTTTACTATTACATTGTTTTATTTAAGTTTGGATATTAACAATGTAACAAGTATTATGGGTTATTTGTTTTTGTTTTATTTAATGATAAGGAGCTTTAAAGTACCATTTGGTTTTATTTCTTTGAGGAATATAATATTTTTGGAAGTAATGAAATATTGCTTAATTTTATATAATTATTTTATACTTTGTATGCTCTAAGGCTTAGCGTAGGTGCAGTGTCCTTACAATATATACTGCTCCTACATTGCTGGTCATGGACTAGTAACAATAAAAGTTATCAATAAAAAATTATTCTTCAAGACACTTTAAGTATTAAGTAAAGAAGCGTGGGTCTTGACCTTGCGGAGGAAATGACTTGTTCAACTTATTGATTATATATGATCGATAATCCAAATGCAGTCATGAAGTCAAAAGCTCTGTGCAGCTTTAGAATAGGAGTGGCAGCTAGAATATTATACTTTGTAAGCGTAATCGTCAAGATTAACAGGATCCTGTTACAAGATAGTAGAATTCTGATATGAAGGAGAAGGTTGTCATTGAGGATTGGCATAGCAATTTGTTTTTTTTTCAAGGAAAAAATTGCTTTCTGATGAAAGTAAACTGGTAGCTAGAAATTAGCTGAATAGTCGATCGGTGAGAAATGATCAACGTACTGGTTTAGTTGGCGTAATACAATTCTTTTTAAGATAAGGATCTAATGCCTATAAATAGAGTTGTAATCAATAGCATAATTAAAAAGTATAAAGAAGAACTTATAGTATGTATCTTTCAAGAAAACTCTTAATGAAAAATATTCTTCCTCTCAAATCTTATGTGTTCTGTAGTTTTGTTCTTGAAGTTTAGTTTCTACTACACCTATCCTTCTCTTTCAACCAGTGATATTAGAGCTTTTGTACACCTATCTTTCTCTTTCAACCAGTGATATTAGAGCCTTTGTTTGATTATTTGAGACGGTCAATCCAAATTTCTTACTTTAACGTCCTTGTTTAACAAAGGATAACTATGAAACTTTGTGTGTTCGAGTAAAAGCTTGGCTAAGTTTCTAAGACGTATTGTGGAATCAGTTTAAAAAAGGCTTTGAGGAGCTATAGAAGGAATAATATTGACTTCAGCTAAAAGGAGGTCATGCAAAATGTATAAAAGAATTATCAATAAGAACTCACAATCATCCACCAATATATGAATGGTACCACTTTTGATATAATGGAAAACGCAAACATTGCCAAACTGTTGGAAATATTTGATCTAAACAGTAAGTGCTCTAAACATTTACTGTTGAGATTGAAATCTGGAAATCTGGAAATTGAAGAACAAACATAAAATTGACAGAAATCTGAAGAACACTCAAAAAAACTGAAACTTGAAACAAATCACATACTTTTATTGAATTCAAATTGCCTTTATATAGGCTTACAATGATAATGAACTAAAGCCATAAAACTCTCACAATTTGAGAGATTATAGGATAAGGATAGGATTTATGATAAATCCTATTCGAGATAATCATAAAAACTATTTAGAACTCTATAGCTAAAAAAGAGCTAATCTCTTTAGAATCCTACAGCTAAAACAAAGCTAATCTCATTAGAATTCTAACACAAACAAGCATGATGCTGTATATTTTTAACCTTCTTTAAATAAAATAAAAAAAGTTATTTTGCCAAACAAGCATGATGGAGTAAAAGAGATTGTGGAGCTGATAATAAAACTACATCCTCATGCTATGGACAAGCGCGATAAAATGAATCGGAGCATTTTGGATTTTGCCGTCATGTATCGCCAGAGAAAGATCTTCGATATTATTGTGAATGGAACAGAATTACCATTGGCTAGAATGCGTCGAGTTGTTGATAACAGCGGCAACACATTGTTGCACCATGTTGCAGATATGAAGAAACACAGTGGAGTAACCAAGCCTGGGTCTGCACTCCAACTTCAGGAGGAGTTGAAATGGTTTGAGGTGAGCCCTTTTCATCCACTTGTGTCTCTACTTGATACAGGGTTATGCATCTCTTATACCAATCCTATTAAAACATCTGTTCCAACCAAAGTATCCAATCCAATTAAGGTTTTACAAAAAACCGTTAAACTGTAAGAAATTCCTCTTTGATGCTAATGGAACACAGACATGCCGCCTCTCCAAGACGCGAGTAATAAACTCGAGCTTAATTAAGACATCAGGCTGAGCCAGTTCTCCTAACCAAATACTATGGAAAAACTTAAATATTATTCATAAATAAAAATAATCTGCGCTTCACTAATAACATTTCTGTAACTCGTAGTTTTATATTTCTCCCAATTTTTGCAAAAGTGGAAAAGGTCATTCCTCCTCATTATGTCCCCCTTCTGAACAAAGAAGGAAAGACTGCAAGAGAGTGCTTTGAAATAGCGCACGAGGAGCAACTGCAAAAGGCACACACCTGGATCAAAGAAACAGGGCAGTCTTGTTCCACTGTAGCTGCACTTGTTTCTACTGTTGTCTTCGCTGCTGCCTATACTGTGCCCGGAGGTTCTGAAAAGGGCAGGCCCATCTTCATCAACTCTCCCTATTTTCTGGTTTTCACTGTCACTGACGTTGTCTCCTTAGCAAGCGCCTTGACTTCGCTCGTGATGTTTCTCTCTTTGTTGACCTCTCCATTTGAGCTACAAGAATTCCACACCTCTCTTCCTCGAAAACTTATTGTTGGCCTCTTCTTCCTCTTCTCTTCTGTGTTAACGAGCATGATATCCTTCGTGGCAACAATTTTGATACTCATTCAAACAGAGATGAAGTTCACAACATTACTCCTTTCCATTGCTTCATTCTTTCCTGTCTTTGTATTTGGAATAATGCAATTCGGTATGCTCGTCTCATTTATGAGCTCTACTTTAAACCTTCGCCAGATAAAATCGTCTCTTGTCACTTCCCTGCCATGAGGAAAAAGGCTCCGTCAAGAAGATTAATACGGGAGATATAACTGACATATATAGAGGTTTATCCTTTTTATTGTTTTTTTTTTAACCTCTACCACTGATGATGATTATATGTTGATCAGTGTAATAGCATGTATGGTTGCTATCCAGTTTCGTGATATTTACGTGATTTTACGGTCATCAATCATGGCCTTGAAGCCAGTATGTATTGTTATATATAGTGTGTCTTAAGTTCGTGGTTATGATCTTAATTTAATTAGTTTTTTATTTGGTATCCTAGATGTTTTACATTGTTTTATTTAAGTTTGGACTTTGATCAGTGCCTCTAATTAGTTTTTTATTTGGTATCTTAGATGTTTTACTATTACATTGTTTCATTTAAGTTTGGACTTAGACAATGTAACGAGTATTATTGACGCAGAACGGAAGGTGATTAAATGATTTACCAACGTAAATCACAGGTACAAGAATTCAAGTGTAAAGAAAATCTCAAATGTATTATTCTGTCCTGTTCTCCTCTGTTCCGCAGCCTTCAAATAGGCATGACAGCATTCAAGAGGTTACAATTTTGATTGCAGTCAATCTGCAATTATATGCTGAAAACGGAAACAAAGCAAAGGACTTGCAGACAATTAAATGGAAAAACCATAACGGAAAATAAAACAATTAATGCATAACGGGAATTAAAAGTAATCGGGGAAATAAAAACTGATGCATATCAGCTGGGATTTGAGACGTTGCTGGCCGAGAATCCAGTTTTAACTCCTGATCTTCCTGCTGCCAGTCAGCCATACCTGTTGCCAATCTGCCGCACCATTTGGCTCTCTTGCTACTGAATTTGTGTCATGACTACATGTGTTAATCAGCATATGCTCAACTCAATCAAACTGCAGGGTGTGGGCCTTGAGGATAGCTTCACTGAGGGAAGAAAACTCGACTTCGTCCCTCCGATTAGATGCAAATATGCAACTATTTGCAAAGCTATGATTATTCCAATCAATTCAAGAACAATTGATGCCTGAAAGAGATCCACATGGAAATGTCCAGCTAATATTATGCAAACCGTTTTATGTCTGATTTCAAGCATTGTAATTAACCTGCGTGATTTGTTATAGGTTTCCTGATACTTGGTTTGTACTGCTCAGGTATGAAGGAAGATGTGGTTTGCCCACAAACTTTGATTCTACGTACTGCTGTGCTTTGGGCTATGGTGCAGGAGCTCTCCTTCACATCTCTATTATGAGTCGCTGTTTCCTCTGTCCAATAATATTACATGATCTGTTTGAAGACATTGTTCCTATCCTGGAAAAACAGGGTTTGTTGATTTTGTTGATTATGTTGAATTGATTGTTGGGTAATTTGTGGCAGATGAGAAGAAGAAGAAATTTAGGCAGAGAGAAAAGAAGATAAGTCTGTTTTCACTAACTTCGTAGTGTGCTATTGTATTGATTCAATTTGCTTACAAAGTGTTTGACTTCATGCCTCTTATATATGGTTGAGAACGAGCACACACAGCACACACGTTATGCATGCTTTACAATATGCGAACACACACCTTATGCATGCTTACTTGTTAGTTAGTTACATCATAACAGAATACTAACTAACTATTACATCATCAACTACTTAAACAGTAAGCATCTTCATTCTTCTGCAATTCCAGCTCAGCAACTTATCTTCCAACGACCTCTCCTAAGTTGCTCGATCGGTTTAACCCCAAGATCCATTCTTAATTGATTGAATCTATCCTTAGGCAAAGCTTTAGTGAATATGTATGCGAGTTGATCTTCTCCCCTGCAAAACTGCATGTTAATCAATCCTTCTTTCAAGGATTCTATAATGAAATGATACCTTCTGTTTATGTGTCTTGTTTTCTGATGGAAAACAGGTTCTTAGCCATTGATATTGCTGACATATTGTCACAATACAATGGTGTTGCCTCAGCCTGCATTTCCCCAAAATCTTCAAGCACAAATCTAAGCCAAATGGCTTGTGCTGTGGCTTCAGAAGCTGAGACATACTCAGCTTCTGCTGTTGACAGAGCACCGTGCTCTGTTTTAAAAACAACCAAGAGAAAACACCACCTCCAAAACTAAAAGCATAGCCAGTGGTGCTCCTGCTATCATCCTCACTGCCCCCCCAATCAGCATCACAATAACCAATTAGAGTAGCAGATATGTCCCTCACATACTCAATCCCATAGTCTAGGGTACCTTGAACATATCTCTATACCCTTCTAACAATTCCCATATGCTTCTTCGTAGGACAACTCATGAACCTTGATAGTAAGCTTGCTGAATACATCAAGTCTGGTCTTGTTGCTGTCAAATACAACAAGTTTCCCACTATCCTTCTTTACAACCCTTCATCTGCAGGTTCACTGTTATCCACCTTCTTCAGCTTTTCACCCACAGTTAGAGGAATTGCAACTAGATTACAGTCCTCAAGCCAAACTTTGTAAGTAAAGACTTAGCATACTTACTTTGGTGTATAAACACTCCTTGATTGGTCTGCAACACACCAATCCCTAGAAAATGATGAAGCAGCCCTAGGTCTGACATTTCATATACTCGAATTCTGCCCTTATTGCCAGCAACTTCACTTCCCTAACTTTTTCATCTCCTCTGTATTCTCTTCTCAACAGATCCCATGCTCCTCTTGCTGTCTCTTCATTTCTTATTCTGGGGAAAATATCATCAGTCAAGGCTCCTTGGATTATACTTAAAGCCTTGGCATCTTTGATCCTTTTCTCCTTAGTCTCAGTAGCAGTTACAATTGTTTCAGTTTTCTTGTCCTTTGAACCAGAAGCTTCTCCACTATCACTCTCATTGGATACTTTTGTTAATGTATCACAGCCTTCAACCACATCCCATAGATCATAAGCTATGAGGATTGTTTTCATTTTAACTGCCCAAAACTCATAATTCTCACCATTAAACTGTGGTGCTCTAAGATCTCCACTTGACACCATCTTTCCTTTCTTTCAGTCACAAATTTTATGAATCAAGGTTTGTTCTTCGTCACTTTCTTGTTGATCAAGCTTGCTATGATACCATGTTGATTTTGTTGAATTGATTGTTGGGTAATTTGTGGCAGATGAGAAGAAGAAGAAGAAATTTAGGCAGAGAGAAAAGAAGGTAAATTTGTTTTCACTAACTTCGTAGTCTGCTATTGTATTGATTCAAATTCCTTACAAAGTGTTTCACTTCATGCCTCTTATATATGGTTGAGACAGAGCACACACAGCACACACGTTATGCATGCTTTACAATATGAGAATACACACCTTATGCATGCTTACTTGTTAGTTAGTTACATCATAACAGAATATTAACTAACTATTACATCATCAACTACTTAAACAGCAAGCGTCTTCATTCTTCTGCAATTTCAGCTCAGCAACTTATCTTCCAACAGGGTTGATATCATCAGTGAGTGACTCTATCCTTCTAGTTTTATTTTGGGTTTTTTTAGTGGTCCCAGAGTTACTAAAATGTCATGCCACTCTTGACTTATTGTAACATCAAAGTTCCGGAACTACTGACTTAGTATCTTAATTTGATAATGTAAACACTGGCCAACTTAGGGGTTGGAATTTGAGATTGGCAGGGGTGGAATTGAAATAAATGAAACTTTAGAGGCACTTAAGGTTATAATTAGAAGGGATTACAAGAGCATATACTCAATTGAAATTTATCAAATCCCAATTAAAAAAACATAATCTCACCTAGACGTTGTGTCATTTGACATTGAAAGAGAGAAGGTGAATAAAACTGTTGGCCAGGATTAATTGCATGTTTAGGAAAGACTAGAAATTATGAACAAGTTAAGAAATATTTGTATTTCTCCTTTCTAGAATAGGACAATTATACATGTATAAATACAAGTTCTTAACAATTAAGAAACAGAATAGAATTGAATAAAAATTATCCCTAAGATTGACAAGGTATCAAAGCCACCGATCTAAACCTAAAACCCTCTTAAAAACACCCATGGCGTAACCGAACCCACAAAACCATACCGAGATTGAAACTACAAATTCCGGAACCAACACCCAAACCACCTCAACCCAAAACCATGACCTACCAATTGTTGTCCCCTGAATCAAACTTAATGGCCGAATTACGAACTTTGGTCACGGATCATGGAGATGTTCATCTCCGGCAGAGACAAACTTGGGTTAAAAACTGGTGAAATCAAACAACCACCACTCACTGACCCAACATACAATAAATGGAGAACAAAAAACGCAATCGTCAAAGGTTGGATTATCAATTCCCTAAACCCAGATATAATTGGGAATTTTATTAGATTTACTACTGCGAAAGGGGTGTGGGATGCTATGATAAGTAATTTGCGACCAGTGATAAAGAAAATAAGAGGGCAGAGAAGAAGAGATAGATATGGGGAAGGACTTGGTTTATTTTCAACATAATTCAGAACAACCTATTGGCTATAATTTATAGCCCACTATTTGGAATCGGAAATACATTACGCGAAAGGAAAAACAACAATAAAGAATTAACTTCCCACTAATCTACTTCCCAGTCACCCACGAACCCATGAGGCCATCATCCCCACGTTCTGCCTTCTTCATGACTTCTGCACAATGCACCTCTCCACGTACCCACTATCCCACATGCCAGGAACGTATCAATCCCTCTCCCTTAAGATTCCTTGTCCGCAAGGAAATGTGGGGTATGTCTTCACCAAACGACGTTCATCTTCCCAGGTGGCATCATCCACCGAAGTGCCCTTCCATTGAACTAGAACTTCCAGTTTGGGACGGTAATGGCCTTTCTGCGTGACACGGCGGTCAAGGATGCGCTCCGGTTGAGGAAGTAGGGTAGAGTCACTAGTCACCGGTGGAAGTTGAGTGGAAATAGTGGTGACAGGACCCACATGTTTCTTCAGCATACTGACATGAAAGACGTTGTGTATCAAGGAACCGGCAGGTAAGGCTAGGCGATAAGCCACAGGTCCAATTCTGTCCGTGATGGCATATGGACCAAAAAATCTGGGAGAAAGCTTAACAAAGCTACGAAAAACCACTGATGATTGACGATAAGGCTGCAATCTCAAGTATACAAAGTCGCCTACCTCGAAGATGACCTAACGACGCTTTTGATCAGCTTGACATTTCATTCGGGCTTGAGCAACAGAGAGATTTTTTCCGCAAGTCCCCTAGAATGGCATCGCGATCACGCAGATAGCCATCCACAGCTTGCACATTCGAGGTTCCTGGAACATACATCAGTAAATTTGGAGGTGGAACGCCATATACTGCTTCGAAGGGTGTCATTTTGGTTGAGGAATGGACTGATGTGTTATAGCTAAATTCCGCCCAAGGAATCCACTCAATCCATTTCCGAGGTTGATCACCAGTAAAACATCGCAAGTACTGTTCCAAAACACGATTAATTACCTCGGTTTGGCCGTCGGTTTGAGGGTGATAACTGGAACTCATGCACAACGTAGTCCCCTGCAGTTTAAACAAAGCTTGCCAAAATGAGCTTAGAAAGACACGATCCCTGTCATTGATTATTGAAACCGGTATCCCATGCAGCCGAACAATTTGTGAGATGAAGGCTTGGGCAACAGAGGCTGCAGTATACGGATGCTTCATAGGGACGAAATGTGCATATTTCGACAGACGATCCACAACGACCATCACCACCGTGTACCCATTAGATGAGGGCAATCCCTCAATAAAATCCATGGATATTTCAGTCCAAACCCTGTCAGGAATGGACAAGGGTTGGAGTAAACCCGCAGGTCGCATGGAGTCATTTTTGAACCTTTGGCAGACTTCGCAACTTCTTAAAAATGCCTTGACTGTTCCCCGCATTTGTGGCCATGAGAAACTTTGATTGAGCCGAGAGAGTGTCTTGTGATATCCAAAATGTCCTCCAGTTGGAGAAGAATGGCAATCCTTAATGACATCCTGGACCAAAGAAGAAGTGGGGTTCAAATAAATCTTCCCTTTGTTGAACCAAACTCCATCACGGTAGGAAAACGCAGCAGCATGGTCTGTTGTGTTGGCCAAGTTCGTAAAGAAGGGGTCGCTTGCCACTTCAGCCTGAAGTTTTTGCCACCAATCAACACGGGGAGTGGATAAAGACATGAATTGAAACTCAATTACCCGTGATAAAGAATCAGCTGCCTGGTTGTCAGCTCCTTTCTTGTACTCAATGGTGTAGTCATAACCCATAATCTTTGGAAGCCAACGAGTTTGAGCTGGTGTAGTAATGCGTTGCTCCAATAAAAACTTCAGGCTTTGATGGTCTGTGCGGACAATGAAGGTTTTCCCAAGCAAATATGGTCTCCACTTTCTAATTGATTTCACAATCGCCAGCATCTCCTTTTCATAAGTGGAAAGAGTTAGCGCTGACCCTTTAAGGGCTTCACTAAAATAGGCTATGGGACGATTGTTTTGAGAGAGTATTGCCCCTAAGCCAACTCCGCAAGCATCACATTCAATAGTGAATGGCTGAGTGAAGTCCGGTAAAGCCAGAACCGGTGGGGATGTCAATGCTTTCTTCAAATCTTGGAATGCCTGGTTAGCCGAATCATTCCACCTGAAGCCTTCTTTGGTCAATAACTGGTTGAGAGGGGCAACGATGGTACCAAAATTTCAAATGAATTTTCGGTAGTATCCTGCTAGGCCTAAAAATCCACGTACTCCTTTAGGTGAAGTGGGAGTCGGCCATTCCTGCACTGCTACGAGTTTGGATGGGTCAACTGAAACTCCTTTGATGTAGAACAGGTTGCGGAATCATACATGCTGAAGAGGGATCACCCGAAATTCAAAGGCAGCTGAATTTCGGCAGCCGGGTCGTTGAAGTCGGAATAACGCGAAACTCACCCAGTCAATGCGTTTCGTCGTTTGCGGAAGAAATCAGCAGCTTTGCTGCTGACTTCGACCCAATTTTGGCCAAATTCCATCGTCTCGGCCCCGAAATCGTCATTTTTGCCATTTTAGGAAAGTTTTGTTTTTGCAATTACTTTTGATTCAAGAGTCCGAATTGAATTTGGTCAATTGGTACTCTCTTAGAATTCATAGCTCTTTCATATTCTGCATTTATCTCAAATTTGCCATTTATGGCAAATTTAATGTTTTATGTCCTTTCCTTTTCTGTATTGAATTAGGCTAGGGTTTTATCTTCAAGTATCCCTTGTAAACCCGGCAGCCGACTTATCTACCATTTTATTGAATAAACTTTGAGTTTGATTGAGATTTAATCTCGTTTTCTTTGATTTTACGGAATATTGACGTTGGTTGTATTCCTTTGTGATTTTCTGCTGCGTCAATTGGTATCAGAGCCTGGTTCATTACGCGCATAAATGTGCTCGGCGCGTTTGACAACCCGAACGGCATAACCAGCCACTCAAACAACCCATCTTTGCTCTTAAAAGCTGTCTTCCATTCGTCCCCTGGTCTGACCCGAATCTGGTGATACCCGCTGCGGAGATCAATTTTCGAAAACAATTTCGAACCCTCAAGTTGATCCAACATGTCATCTAGGCGGGGAATTGGAAAACGATATTTTACCGTAATTTTGTTGATGGCGCGGCTGTCCACACACATACGCCAACTCCCATCTTTCTTTGGCGTCAACAACGCAGGAACCGCGCACGGGCTCATGCTCTCGCGGATAAAACCTTTCCGCAACAACTCTTCAATTTTCTCCCGCAACACCTCATTCTCTTTCGGACTCATCCGATAATGAGGCAGATTTGGCAAGCTAGCCCCTGGTATGAGATCTATGTGATGCTGGACATCTCTCAAGGGTGGTAAATTATTCGGTAATTCATCCGAAGTGATATCCCTGAACTCATCTATTACTGGCTTCAACCGGTCAGGAACTATTACCGAAGTCTCAACCTCCTCTTCCACCACAAGGGCCTTAACTACTAGCGCATAAAATTCAGGTGCACTCCTAATATCTGCCACAAACTCCGTATCCGAACTGGACACTGTCAAAAATGACGGTTTCTCTACTTCAGCAGTCTTACCGGAAAACTTCTTTTTATAAGGAGCCATAGCAATTTTATGTGACCCCCATGTGAACAAATATGTATTATCCCGCCCCTTATACATTACATCCACATCATACTGCCACGGACGACCCAACAAAACATGACTAGCATCCATATCAATCACATCGCAAACTACATCATCCTTATATATTTTTCCAATGGAAATAGGAACGCGACAGATTTCAGTTACCTTCACCGTGGGTCCTTTCTTAATCCAGCCGATTGTGTAAGGAGTCGGGTGCTTCTCGGTTGGCAGCTTTAGGTGTTCAACTAAACCCCTTGCAACAAAGTTCTCGCAACTCCCGCTGTCCACAATTAGGTCGCACACCTTTTGGCTCACGGTGCAAAATGAACGGAATATGTTATTCCGCTGTCCGGTCTCCTCCTGCCTTGGGGTGTACAGTATGCGCTGCACCACAAAATTCACTCGCTCTCCATCTTCTTCAGCAAACTCAACCCCTTCGTAACAGTCATCCTCTCCAGCGTCGTCTTCCGCAGCACCGGAGCCATCTTCTTCCCTCTCAATCCAGTTGACAGGCCTACGCCTATCTGGGCAAGCATTAGACATATGCCCTGGTTTTCGGCACCGATAACAGACCCCAGGTGCAGGTCTGGCATAGGGGTTGGAGTTCAAGTTTGTGTTCTGGTTCTGGTTCGGGTTTCGCGGCATGCCCCTGTTTACTTGGGCTGGGGGATTGCCGCCGCCGCTGCCTCCCTCTTTGCCCTGATTCAACACCCCTGCTGGGCTATTGCTGCTGCTGCTGCCACCACCCTTGTCTCTATGACCAAAGGATGGTTCTGGGTTGTTCCGACGGAAACCCGAAAATCCTCCCCTTCGCTCCATCAATTCAGCCTTCAACGCAAGGTTGTGAGCCTCCTCCACAGTCCACACCACTTGCAAACCAATTTTATCACGCAAGGATGGTTTCAACCCATTCATGTACCTGGATACACGCTGCCCCTCTGTTTCATTAAGGTTGTTTCGCTCCAAGAGTCGCGAAAACTCCGCGGTATAATCAAACACTGATCTGGACCCTTGTGAGCAGTCCTGAAGTGACTGAAACAGGTATTGCTCATAATCTGGAGGCAGAAACCTCCCAATCATCAACTGCTTCATCCGACGCCATGTCCGCACAAGCGTTTTCCCTTGCCGCTGCCGATTTTTTTGCAATTGATCCCACCAAACCGCAGCTCCTCCTTTCAACCGGAACGCCACAAACCTCACCATCTTCTCTTCTGGTATCTCCATCATCTCAAAGAACCTCTCCACTTCGGTGACCCAATCAAGAAAATCTTCAATTCGCAGATTCCTATTGAAACTGGGCAAATCTGCTTTCAGCCGATAATCATCCTGCTCCCTTGGCCTCCTCGCAGGTGGAGGTAAACCATAGCCCATAGCATCCTCTTCATCTGAATCATCATCACTGTTGGGTTGTATGCGAGGTGCTGGGTTGCGTCTCCTATTAACAGGTTGGCCTCGGGCAACTCCCTCAGCGCGAACCCTGTCAACCGGTGGCCCGTTGTTGGCATTGAGATTAATCCCGGCAGCAAGCATCTCGCGAATCTGCGCTACTTGTTGCCGCGTCTCCTCCACTGCCGCCCACAAGGCCTCTACTCCATGGTCTCCGCCAATAGAGTTTTCGTCTCCTGCTTCGTTATTCGCCATCGAGTTCGGCAAATCCGTGCTCTGATACCAATTGAGCTTTTTTACAAATCCGTTATTCTCAAAGTTTGTGGGGAGAAGAGGCAGAAATGAGCTTTGCTTTGATAAAAGAAAAGCTATGCACCGCACCAGTATTGGCCCTTCCCAGTTTTGAGAAAATTTTTGAGGTTGAATGTGACGCAAGTGGCGTGGGGATTGGGGCTGTACTATCCCAGGAGAAGCGACCGGTAGCCTTCTTTAGTGAGAAGTTGAGTGAGGCTCATCAGAAGTGGAGTACTTATAACCAGGAGTTTTATGCGGTGGTGCGAGCTTTGAAGCATTGGGAGCACTACCTAGTGCAGCGGGAGTTTGTTTTGTATACTGATCACCAAGCTTTGAAGTTTATTAATAGTCAGAAACACTTGGATAATATGCATGTCAGATGGGCAACTTTCCTTCAAAAGTTCCCTTTTGCTATTCGGCACAAGTCTGGTACTTTGAATCGGGTTGCCGATGCGCTGAGTCGTCGTGCCAATCTGCTGGTGACTTTGTCTCATGAGGTAGTGGGGTTTGAGTGCCTGAAGGAGTTGTATCAGGAGGATGAGGATTTTAAACAAATCTGGGCGAAGTGCATTGAGAAACAGCCCGTCAGCGATTTTCATGAGAGCGAAGGTTTTCTGTTTCGCGGAAATCGTTTGTGTATACCCCGGATGTCGTTGCGCGAGAAACTGATTCGTGACCTTCATGGGGGCGGATTGAGTGGCCACTTGGGCAGGGACAAGACAGTGGCTAGCCTGGAGGAGCGGTATTTCTGGCCGCAGTTGAAGAGGGATGTCGGCAATTTCGTGCAGAGGTGCTATGTGTGTCAGGTGTCTAAAGGTCAGTCACAAAATACTGGTCTTTATACACCCTTACCCATTCCTAATGATATTTGGGAGGATTTGTCCATGGATTTTGTGTTGGGGTTACCTCGTACCCAGCGAGGAGTGGATTCTGTTTTTGTGGTTGTTGACAGGTTTTCGAAGATGGCCCATTTTATACCCTGCCGAAAGACCTCAGATGCGTCGCACATAGCGAGATTATTTTTCAGGGAGGTGGTTAGACTTCATGGGGTGCCGCAATCAATTACTTCAGACCGTGACACGAAGTTCCTTAGTCACTTTTGGGTGACGTTATGGAAAATGTTTCAAACTTCAGCTGAGCCGGAGCACAACCGCGCACCCACAAAGCGATGGGCAAACAGAGGTGACAAACGAGGGACTTTGGGAAACTTAGTTCGCAGCATTTGTGGAGATAAACCAAAAGCAGTGGGATCATGTGTTGCCACGAGTTGAGTTTCGCTTATAACGGTGCAGTGCATAGTGCAACGGGAAAGACTCCTTTTGCCATGATTTATGTGACGCCACCGAAACACACCGTGGACTTAGTTCGCCTACCCAAGGGAGGTCCAGGATTTAGTGTGGCTGCTTGAGAACATGGCTACACAAGGCCGGGCTGTGCGGGAGGAAGTGAGGCGGAGGCTGGGAGGCAACCAATGCGAAGTATAAGGGCTGCGGCGGATAAGCACCGGCGTCGCAAGGTGTTTGAAGAAGGGTGATTCGAGTGATGGTTTTCTTGCGCAAAGAAAGGTTTCTGTAGGGACTTACAACAAGCTGAAGCCCAAGAAGTATGGTCAGTATAAGGTTACGAAGAAGATCAACGACAATGCCTATGTGATCGATCTTCCCAGAAACAATGGGCATCTCCAAGACCTTCAATGTTGCAGACTTGTTTCAGTTTCACGCGGAGGAGCCATTGTATCCTGATTCCGATCCAGAACATAACTCGAGGTCGAGTTCTTTTCAAGTAGAGGAGTCTGATGTAGAACAGGTTGCGGAATCATACATGCTGAAGAGGGATCACCCGAAATTCAAAGGCAGCTGAATTTCGGCAGCCGGGTCGTCGAAGTCGGAATAACGCGAAACTCACCCAGTCAATGCGTTTCGTCGTTTGCGGAAGAAATCAGCAGCTTCGCTGCTGTCCTCGACCCAATTTTGGCCAAATTCCATCGTCTCGGCCCCGAAATCGTCATTTTTGCCATTTTAGGAAAGTTTTGTTTTTGCAATTACTTTTGATTCAAGAGTCCGAATTGACTTTGGTCAATTGGTACTCTCTTAGAATTCATAGCTCTTTCATATTCTGCATTTATCTCAAATTTGCCATTTATGGCAAATTTAATGTTTTATGTCCTTTCCTTTTCTGTATTGAATTAGGCTAGGGTTTTATCTTTAAGTATCCCTTGTAAACCCGGCAGCTGACTTATCTACCATTTTATTGAATAAACTTTGAGTTTGATTGAGATTTAATCTCGTTTTCTTTGATTTTACGGAATATTGACGTTGGTCGTATTCCTTTGTGATTTTCTGCTGCGTTCTGCTGCGTCATCCTTGCTCTGACAGGACATGGCCTAAATAACCCACGGAAGTCACCCCAAACCTGCATTTAGATTCTTTGGCAAATAAACTGTTAGAAGACAAAATTGTCAGAACAGTGTGCAGGTGGCTTAGATGATCCTCCCATGATTTGGAATACACCAAGATGTCATCGAAAAAGACAAGGATGAATTTCCGAAGGTGAGGTCGGAAGAGATCATTCATAAGCCCTTGGAAAGTCGCTGGGACGTTGGTGAGCCCAAACGGCATCACAACAAATTCGTAGTGGCCCTCATGTGTTCGAAATGCCGTTTTCGGAATGTCATCCTCATGTACCAGAATCTGGTGATATCCCGCGCGGAGATCAAGTTTGGAAAAAAATCTTGCCCCATGTAATTCGTCAAGGAGTTCATCAATGACTGGGATAGGATATTTATCCTTGATAGTGAGATCATTCAACGCGCGATAGTCAATGCAAAAACGCCAATCTCCATCTGCTTTGCGAACCAACAAGACCGGTGAAGCGAATGGGCTACGGCTAGGCCGGATGAACCCGGCTTGTAAGAGTTCTTTCACCATCCGCTCAATCTCAGCTTTTTGGTAATATGGGTATCTGTAGGGTCTTACACTGACTGGCTGTGTGTTGGGTTGCAGCGTAATTTGGTGGTCGTGGGATCGTTTAGGAGGTAATGTGGTGGGTGAATTAAAAACATGAGAGAATTTGGTTAAAAGCTGGGCTATTTCTGGTGGATAGGCATTTGGTTGGGCAACGGGATCAACGGGAATTATAGCAAAAGATTGGCTAGAAATGAACACACTTTGAAACTCCTTCTCTGTCAAGACTTGTATCCCCGTCCGCTTCACTCCTTGAAGAATACATAATTTCCCATCCTTTTTAAAAGACATGGTCAGTCTTTTGTAATCTGTCTCCACTGGACCCAATGTCGCCAGCCACTGCACACCTAACACCACTGGACACGCGGCTACTGGAAGGATATAGTAGTCGGCCGTAATGACCTGTCCTTGGACGTGAAGGGTGAGCCGTGGGCACAACCCTGTGCAGTCTATCTTCTCCCCATTCGCCACTGTCACCTGTATTTTCTTGTTAGGGACCGTAGGTAATCCATATCTGCGGACGATTGATTGGTCGATAAAGTTATGGGTGCTCCCACCATCGATTAACACCATGACCTTTTTGCTCCGCATTCTGCCCATTACACGCAGAGTTTGAGGATGAGTGGTATCTGTAATGGCATGGAAAGAAATTTCAGGGATAATGTCCTGATCCTCAGCTGGTGGTTCTTCCTCGGGTTGTTCTTCAAAATTCACATCATTGGTATCAATGATCATGAACAGTTGGGGCCGTTGGCAGCGGTGACCCGGCATAAACTTTTCATCACAGTAATAGCATAAGCCTTTCTCACGTCTCTCCCTTGCTTCTTGACTGGAAATTCGTCTGACATTGGAATTTTGGCTCATGTTTTGCCGCAGATTTGGTGGAGGTCCCAACACTCCCACAGTAGTATTCACATTGGATTTTACCGTAGCTGCCGCTGGTTGAGAACGGTAAGGGACTGCCACTTTTCTTTGGAGATGATTTCTTTCTTCAACCAACCTGGCGACTCCCATGGTTTCGGATAACGTGGTGGGTTGTTTGATTTTGACATCCAGACGGATCTCATCTCTAAGACCTGCAATAAAGCAACTGATGAGAAAAGGTTCTGGCAAGCCGTTGACTTGATGGGAGAGTCTTTCAAACTCTTCTTGATAAGTTGCAATTGTGGTAGTCTGCCGAAGTCTTGAGAGGGCTTCAGAAGGGTCTTCAAAGTCAGTTGGGCCGAAACGCAGGAGAATGGCCTTGGTGAGCTCCTCCCAGGTGAGGGGTCCCTGAAACTTGGCCATCCAGCGATGCCACTGAAGGGCTATCCCTTCTAAATGAAAAGAGGCCAGCTGTACTCGTTGGGCTTGTGGAACATGATTGTAGTCGAAGTACTGCTCCGATTTGTAAACCCAACCCATTGGGTCCTCCCCGCTGAACTTAGGAAAATTCAACTTTAGTGAAAGTTGATGATTTCCTGAGCTGGGGCCAGATAATTCAGCAGGAGCAAATGGGTTCAATTCTGGTGGGCTCCTCCGTGGACTCTCGGAAATACGCAGGGCTTGTAACTCAGTCAGTATGGTTTGTAGAGTTCCATGCACTTGATCAAAGTTGGATTCATGCCTTGCCAATGCTTCGTTGACGTCATTTCGGAACTCTGCATTAGACTTTCCTCTGGTGTCCATGCTCTGATACCAATTGATAAGTAATTTGCGACCAGTGATAAAGAAAATAAGAGGGCAGAGAAGAAGAGATAGATATAGGGAAGGACTTGGTTTATTTTCAACATAATTCAGAACAACCTATTGGCTATAATTTATAGCCCACTATTTGGAATCGGAAATACATTACGCGAAAGGAAAAACAACAATAAAGAATTAACTTCCCACTAATCTACTTCCCAGTCACCCACGAACCCATGAGGCCATCATCCCCACGTTCTGCCTTCTTCATGACTTCTGCACAATGCACCTCTCCACGTACCCACTATCCCACATGCCAGGAACGTATCATGCTATTGCCATAACCTACTTCGATGGAGGAGATAATGTCCATGTTTATGACCTAAAACGAAAGGTCAGTCGAACTACACAAGGAAGAGGTTCCTTGGAAGACTACTACACTGGCTTACAGTCCCTCTAACGAGAGATTGACTACAGACGCCCAAACCCAAAGTCATGCGAAGAATATATACATAAATACATCAAAATTACTCAAGAAGATTGAATATATACCTTCTTGGATGGTCTGGATGATCAATTTGATCAGACCTGCCGAGATATTCTTCAACAGACCCCTTTGCCATCAATTGAGCAAGCCTTCGCTCAGGTGAGAAGAGAGAACAGCAGACGCACGGTGATGATGGTGACGGTTTTAGTTTGGTAACCAAGGGTAGAGACAAGCAATGGGGGGAGATGAGAAGAGAAAGATTAGGGAAGAAGATTGAAAAAGCTTTTACAGGTGAGAGATGGGAGAATGACAGGTCAGCTGGAGATTAGGAGGACCCTTACGGGCCCAAGCGAGGCAGGGTCGGGCCTAGTGGCAGCCCATATAGACCATCCTTCAGCCCATCATCCTCTAAACAGGCCCAACGGGCCAGACCTGGACCACATGGGTTGAATCCCAGCAGACAAATTTTATCTAAACTGAAAGCCCAAGAGAGTGGGTGTACTCATTGTGGTGGAAATAAACACACCAAAGACACATGTTTTCACCTACACGGGTATCCTGAATGGTGGTATGAACTGAAGGGGAAAAAAGGTGTACAGAATGGCATGCAACATTTGGTTATGGCATTACCGCTTAGGACACCCATCATTCAGCTATCTACAACATTTATTCCCTACTTCATTTAAAAATGTATTGCACTCAGAATTCAAATGCAAAGATTGTATCTTGGGTAAAAGTCATCGAACAAAACTACCCAATCAGTTACAATAAATGCAATACACCATTTGAGATTATTCACTCTGACGTATGGGGCCCTGCACCTGTTTTGACTATTGTTGGCTTTAAATGGTTTGTCAACTTTATTGATGATTTTACGAGGGTTTCTTGGGTATATATAGTGAAACACAAGAAAGATGTTCTATCAATTTTTCAGAAATTTGTCACCCTTATACAAACTCAGTTTTCCATGAGCATCAAAACTCTTCAATCTGATAATGGGGGAGAATATATTAGTCATGAATTTAGACAATTCTGTGATAGCAAGGGGATCATACATGAAACTACTTGTCCATATACTCCTCAGCAAAATAGAGTTTCCGAAAGGAAAAATAGACACATAATAGAGATAGTACGAACCATTATGACAACTGAACATATGCCTCAACAATATTGGTCTGATGCAGTGGAAACATCTGTGTATCTTCTCAATCGCATGCCATCCCGAGTACTTGAGTTTCAGACACCACTTCAGACTTTGGAACAATATGTTAAACTACCTTCAGCATTCCATATACCTTCAAAGATATTTGGATGTGTCGCATTTGTACATGTTCCAAAACATCAACGATCTAAGTTGGATCCATGTGTTGTTCGTTGTGTGCTTCTTGGTTATGGTTCTCATACAAAAGGATATCGGTGTTATGATCCTCTCTCTTGAAAACTCTATGTTACTATGGATGTAACCTTTCTTAAGAGGAAATATTTTTTCAGTGAACCATCCTCATCTGTCCTTTAGGGGGAGAATAGACATGAACAACAGATATGGGACTGGGTTCATGCTGACCATATAACATCTGAGCAAAACATCGACCACGCCGACTTACATACTCAGGTCACATCAAATAACCCTCTCTCCAGTATACCCCAAGACCAAAGTCAGAATCGTGAGGACAACCCCGACACTACAACTGAGGTAAGGTCTCTCAACTCTCCTACATTACTTGATTCTATGACATACAATTTACCTCACAGGCATAATCAAGGAGTAGCTCCAAATCAGTACTCTCCATAAATAGAAGGAAGTCAAAATACTTCATTACAAGCTTTATCTCAACCAATAACATGTCAGATGAAGCTAAAGTATTCATGGGCAAAGTATCTTCGAAACATGTCCCACGAAATATTGAAGAAGCAATATTGAACGAACATTGGAAGATAGTTGTCTATGATGAAATGAAGGCTCTCCAGAATAACAATATGTGGGAATTAACTACATTGCCAGACAGGAAAAAAAACAGTTGGATACAGATGGGTGTTTACTATGAAATATAAAGCAGATGGGACAGTAGAAAGATACAAGGTGAGACTAGTAGCTAAAGGATACACTTAGACATACGGCATAGACTATCAGGAAACGTTCTCACTAGTATCCAAACTAAACACTATTCGGATACTCTTGTCACTTGCAGCAAACTTAGACTAGCCTTTACATCAATTTGATGTAAAAAATGCATTTCTTCCTGGAGATCTAGAGGAGGAAGTATATATGGATATTCCTCTTGGTTTTACTGGGATTAAGGAAAAAATGGTGTGCAGAACAGTGGGATGGGGGGAGTGAATTAATTCACTCCCCCGTGCACAAATAAGGATGTATAGTAAAATAGGGATTTTTGGAGTGTAACGAACAACGTACCTGTTAGGGTAAAGGAGGTTGAGGTGGTTCTTTCTATCATGGTGGCGTCGTAAATGGTGGCCAGAGGAGGCGTCGGAAGCTGGTCGGTGCAACTGCTACTATCACCGTTGCTATTGTTGCTACTCCCTGGAGGCCACAACTAGGCTTCTTTAGTGGAGGGGGAGCTTATGGTGATGACGGGGTGGTGTTAGGTGGTCGGGGTTGGTTTCTGTTGAATGAGAGAGAGGGTGACGGTGGCTGGGTGTAGAGAGAGAGTGGAAGCTGACCGAGAGAGAAGGAGAGCAGCTGCAGCTGCTGGGGAAGAGAGGGAGATGACTACGCCGGAGCTAGGGAAGAAGAAAGGTGGTTGCCGCTACATATGTATGATTTCTATTGTCTTCTTCCTCATGCAAACCTCTGCCAAATTTTCAATCTCATGTAAATTACATCCTCTGCATTCTTTGATTTTTTTAGTGTATAAATTTTCTTTGTCTCTCTACGTGAATTTTTTGCCCTCTCTATGTAAATTTTCTACTATGTTTTCCTTCTCTTCTCTGTTCTCAATTTTCTACTTTCTATGTAAATCTTCCCCCCCCCCCTCTTTTTCTCATCTATATGGCTTCCTTTTATGCGATTTAACCTGAAAACATGGATGTCGGCGGCGTGCAGGTGGCTTGTCAACGGTGGTGCAGTAGCTTGTTGGCAATGGTGTAGGCGATGGTGTGCATTGTCTGCTACTTTGGGAGGTGTAAGTGCAGTTTGGTCTCTCAATTTGTAATTGTTCCAATTGCACCTTAAATTGGAATTAAATTTATGATTTTGTGCAATTACACCAAGTCAGAATTGCAATATCAGTCTTGACTTTACGCGCTTTGATTTCTGTTTTGTGCGATTTAACCTTTAATTGATCATTAGACTCTCAATTTGTTCAATTTGGCCCCCGATTTCACATAATTGGCTTGGAAAAATTCAAATCGGTCTCCGAAAATTCCAATCTTATCAATTGAAAGAACTTGATATTTCATCGATTAAGCCCTTAATAAAATTAATTTGACCAATTTAAAGTATAATTAAGTCTTTGCACTTAATTATACCCTTCAATTGGACCCTAAATAATTCTCAAATATAATTACACTTTTAAATTGGCCAACGATTAAATCAAATTGACCCATAACTAGAATTGGTGTCATGAGTACATGCATCTGTTTAATTAACATCTATTTTCTAAGTCTATTCTACGATTTATTCGTGTAAAATTAAATTCAATCAAACTGGAGAGTGTGGGCCATTAGCATAGCATTTCTCCGAGGGAAGAAAGTTCGACCTGGACCCTCGGATTAGATGCTAATATGCTACTATAAAAGTTAAGATTATTCCGATTATCTATGAGTTGTCAAGCCTGGTGTTCATAACTTGGGGAAACCAATGAAACAATATTAGTGACAAAGAAGGAATATAATTCCATAAATTAACACAAAGCTTATTCCACATCCACATTCCACTTAGCAAGGAGAAGCACGAGCTAAAGGAACATATAAAGCAAGGTTGATTTTCACCAAAGTGCCAATTAGCACATGAAGCAAAACTATGTGGCTAGGTAGTTATCATAACTTTGCATAAATCAAAGACAAGTTCTAGATTCTAACTTTTCAACAAGTAAAGACGATGGATAGTCAAATTTTGCAGTCATAAAGTCGATAGGTTCTGTGTACAGCTTCGGGAAAGGGGAGATAGCTTTCAAATCATTATGACTGATGAGGATAATATACTTGTTTTGCGTAATCGTCAAGATTAACAAGATAGCATAATTCTGATCTAAAGGAGAAGTTATTATTGAGGATTGGGATAGCGAAATATTTTTTTTTTGGCCCGGTACTATTGAAATCGATCCTGAACACAAAAATAAACGGAGAGTGGTGTTTTGTAAGATTTTAGAATATATTCTTCAAAACCATTAAAAATTAACATACAAAATTAAACTTATTAGAATTAAAAATTAAATGAAATGAGATAGTGTAATAATGGTGCACTATAAAACATTAAAACAAGACTAAAAGAAAAGTCTTGCGGAAAGGAGCAAAGCATACCAATCAAAAGTGAAACAACATAACTCTCGACAAAACCAACCTATTTATAGATTAAAATTTTGAAAATAATATTAAAATAAGAGGTAAATTCAATCGATGGAGTAACATTTCATTAATATCATAGAAATTATATATTTTAACTCTTATGTGATTAAAAATTATGGTTCATTCTACGTATAGGCCACTCATTTTTGCACAACTCATTGGCGCATATTCCTTTAATAAATCAGAATTTGACTGATACCTCAATACAGTTTATCTTCACTTGTTTTGTCAGCCAAGTAGTAAATACGCACACTGTTCCACGTCACTGCGAGGATCTTGCACAAGGCATCCGCAGAGATGGGCTAATAATTAATGAGTACGAAGCACATATCTTTATCATATAATGGAGCTCGCTTTATTCCTCTTTATTTATTACATGGACACTTGTTCTATCAAAATGTAGACCAAAATACTGCACAATATTCTTACAAACCGATGGAAAAATTACACTTTCATTTTAACCAATCATTTATTTATTATATATAAATTGTGATCTCTTGCTCATTAAAATTCTTATATAATGTTAAAAAAATATTTTAAGCTATTAAAGAGATCCAAGAAATAGTATGTTAGCTCTCTATCAACATAGAATAACAAAGAATATATAAGAAGAACGAAATGATGTCCCTATGGCTTGTTCATGAACGTGAAACACAAATTTTGATTCTATGCATCTTCAAAGTCGCAGTGCAATAAAGTAACAATGTACGGAAAAACAAATGAAAACATCTGGTATTATAGCTGTTCTCATTGTGGAACCAAAAGGGTTTCCTTGTTGACTCTTTTTTTAACATAATATAACATTCGAATGAAATCTCTTTTTATATATAATAATCGAAAGGATATATTAAATAGCTAGTGCCAGCAAGTTGATAGCGAACTAGCAAAAGAAAAGGCAACGTCTTATTTTATATATAATAATCGAGAGGATATAGACGGATTGTGGGTTAATTCCATCGCCTTCCGCGAGAACATGAAGAGGGATTCTGCAACCACAAAAGAACGCAAATATATTTTTTGAGACTCGATCGCACTATATATGCTTTTACTATTCTCAGGTGCGAACTGAGCACAAATAGAATTAAAGGACAATTTTGTCATAAACGTGAAACACAATTTCATATTCTTTGCTTCTTTAAAGTCGCAGTGCAATAATAGTAACTATGTACGGAAAAACATCTCGTATCACAGCTGGCATGAGAATAATTTACTTTCTTCTTTGTTCCCTGTTTATTCTACAAGGAAGAAGGTGAACCTCGATTTCTAGCTGAAATATTATGTAATAATAGTAACTATGTACGGAAAAACAAATGAAAACATCTTATGTTAGTTATTTTTGTATTGTAAACTACAAACTACAGCTGGAAATTTTGTCTAGATTCTTCCATTTAGATTAGTTAAGAAGGCTATAAATAGCCATGCAACCATCACTTGTCATGCTAAGCTTAAAACCTTTGTCCTAAAACTCCCCTCCTTGTATTAATTATATCTCCAATCAACTAAGTTTTTTTCGCATTAGAGTCTTTATGGCTACTATAAATTCATTGCAATCAATCCCTGTGCCACTTCCCATTTTTGATGGTACCGACTATGATTTGTGGAAGAAAAAAATGGAGACACTCTTCAAGTCTCAAAACCTTTGGGATATTGTTTACGAGCCACAAAATACTTCTATATTAAACGAGGCACAACGAAAGGAGTTAGAGGTGAAGGATGCTAGTGCCCTTTATTTAATTCAACAATCACTAGCTCAAAATGTTTTTCGAAGGATTACTGGAGCTTTAACAGCAAAGGAAGCATGGGATATGTTACAGAAGGAGTTTCTCGGTGATTCTAAGGTACGAACCATTCAACTCCGAATACTATGACGAGTATTTATCATGGAAAATATTAAAATAAAGATTACGATACCGTCAAAGATTATCATGTAAATATTAAAGTAGTGGTAAATCATATGAGATCTCTAAGAGAAAATATTATTGATCGAAGGGTTATTGAGAAGGGTTATTTCCCGTTGAGTGTTTGCTTCCTAATTTTGTTTTCCATTATATTAATGATCGGTCTTGTGAGTTAATATAAATTTGCTTCGGATTTCACGTAACTGTTTATCAGTATGAGTTGAGATTGTACATTAACATTAATAGTCACTTACATAATCCTACGCAGGAAGAAAATAAGAAATCTATACCGGCTAAACCTTGGGATGCAGCCATGGGAGGAGATTGGGAAAGCATGAGGGACTACTATCGTGACGAGGAACATCTCAGAGATCTTTCCTCTCCAGTTACGCACACTTTGGATACTGTTCTTCATCTAGCTGTGCACGACAAGTTCGGGAAACAATGTGAGGATTTACTTGAAATCGTGAGGGAAAAACAATTATCTGAGACAGAATTTCTCAAGAAAACAAACAAATATGGAAATACGGCTCTTCACGAGGCAACCATCTATAGCAATTCTAAGGCTGTAAAACTCTTGGTAGAATGTTGTCCACACCTAATTGAAATGGAAAATAACTTCGGTGAAACCCCATTGTTCACAGCAGCTGGATTTGCTGAGACAGAAATAGTGGAGTTTTTAATCGGATCCGATCTAAAACAATGCTTGGATAATAATGGCCGCCTATTACATAATCACAGAGAGCGAACGGGAGATGAGCTGTCCATCCTTAGCGCTGCTATCATAGGGCAAAAGTTTGGTAACAATTTCTGTCTTCATAGAATTCTCATATATAAAAAGTATACATACATAAGATATACTATAATTTTTGTCTTCCTAATTTCATAAATGCAGAAACAGCTTATTTGTTGCTAGAACTGGATAAATCGCTCGCCATTTCGAAGGACAAGAATAGAATATCTACTCTTCAACTTCTAGCCGAAATGCCAACTGCTTTTGAGAGTGGATCAGTTCCCATGGGCATATGTAAAAGATTCATCTACAATTGTATGCCCACTCCAACCGCATTACTAGACCTTGCAACATTGCCTACATATATATTTCTTGGCTGAATACCATGGACGTACACATACATTTATATGTAACAGTTTGAACTCTAAATTATGTTGCAGGCCTTCCTGATCCAAGTCCCTGCGAGGTAAAGTCAAAGGCAAAACGTTTGTCCCAGGAAAGGAAGAGAATGGGAGATCTTGAGAGCGGCCAGGGGAGGTACTCATCAGGAGATCAGGGATGTGGTTCGGAGAAGAATCAAAGAGGCGGCCTGCTCAACTATTTAAAGATCCCTACAGGTACCACAAATGAGGCCATGCAGTTCTTTAGGTTTCAAGGTTAGCTGGTACTATTGAGCTACATTTGTATATCGAGATTAGACCCACTTCTACAATGCATTGAAACACATTAAAGAATCATAAGAATTTTAAATTTCGTGGCATGACCCAATATTTGAATTTACTGAATTGAGCTTACATCTCGTTGTCACTTAAAAAGGTGTATTAGTGAATTAATATAAAGTTATTTTTAAGATAATAGTTTAAACGTTTACTATCTCAATTTATTTACAGACATAATCCTTCTGCTTGAAACAAATGTGATTCGATTTTATCAAGAGGTTTTGTTTCACATCCTATTATTAGATGCAAATAATCCTTGTGAGTCATCAAAGATAGAGCCTCTTCCTCAAAGAGCCAGATAAACTCTCAATAAATATCCAACAAAAAATATTATGTGGTTCACTCTTATAGTGGCACGACTTAATCAGATGTATTTCTTCTAGCTTCGATTTCTTCTTTTGTTCCTGTTTTGTTTTCAATATGATAATTAATTGTGCTTCCACTAAATTTAACATTAACTATCATTATTAACATTTCTTTCCATTTCATAATAATGTAGGAGGTTGGCTAGAAAGACTCTGGAACCAGAAAAGAGAGCATGTATTTGCTTTGACACTCGCCGAAAGCCTAATAGAGAATGATAAGTCATTGAAAAAAGTCAACATAACAAATAAAGAAATAGAAGGGCGAGAAATGGGTGGGAGAAAAAATAAAAAGGCACAAATCGAGCTCATTTGCAATGCAAAAGACACTGAAAAAACCCAAATTGAAATAGGTCAAAATTCTGGGACGAGTCAAATAGCACAAAATAATGTAAAGATGTCGTCATTAACTACTAAGAAGGAGATGCCATTGTTTACTGCAACTAGAAGGGGAGTAAAAGAGATTGTGGAGTTGATAATAAGACTACATCCTCATGCTATTGACCAGCGCGATAAAATGAATCGGAGCATTTTGGATGTGGCCGTCATGTATCGCCAGAGAAAGATCTTCGATATTATTGTGGACGGAACAGAATTACCATTTGCTAGAATGCGTCGAGTTGTCGATAACAGCAACAACACATTGTTGCACCATGTTGCAGATATGATGAAAAACAGAGGAGTAACCAAGCCTGGGCCTGCACTCCAACTTCAGGAGGAGTTGAAATGGTTTGAGGTGAGCCCTTTTCATCCACTTGTGTCTCTACTTGATACAGGGTTATGCATCTCTTATACCAAACTATCCAATCCAATTAAGGTCTTACAAAAACCCGTGAAACTGTAAGAAATTCCACTTTGATGATAATGATACACAGACATGCCGCCTTTCCAAGACGCGAGTAATAAAACTCGAGCTTAATTAAGACATCAGCCTCAACCAGTTCTCCTAACCAACTACTGGGGAAAAACTTTAATATTATTCACAATTAAAAATGATCTGCGCTTTAATAATAACATTTCTGTAAATCGTAGTTGTATTTAACAATATTGATCATATTTATCTCCCAATTTTTGCAGCTAGTTCAAGACATAATTCCTCGTCATTATGTGCCCCTTCTGAAAAAAGAAGGCAAGACTGCAAGAGAGTGCTTCGAAATAGCGCACGAGGAGCAACTGAAAAAGGCACAAAAATGGATCAAAGAGACATCTCAGTCTTGTTCCACTGTAGCTGCACTTGTTTCTACTGTTGTCTTCGCTGCTGCGTATACTGTGCCCGGAGGTTCTGATCAAAAGGGCAAGCCAAACTTCATCAACTCTCCCTATTTTCTGGTTTTCACTGTCACTGATGTTGTCTCCTTGGGAAGCTCCTTGACTTCGCTTGTGATGTTTCTCTCTTTGTTGACCTCTCCATTTGAGCTACCAGATTTCCTCACCTCTCTTCCTCGAAAACTTATTTTTGGCCTCTTCTTCCTCTTCTTTTCTGTGGTAACGAGCATGATATCCTTCGGGGCAACAATTTTGATACTCATTCAAACAGAGAGGAAGTTCACAACATTACTCCTTTCCATTGCTTCATTCTTTCCTGTCCTTGTATTTGGAATAATGCAATTCCCTCTGTTCCTCTCATTTTTTAGCTCTACTTTAAACATTCGCAAGATAAGATCGTCTCTTGTCCCTTGCCTGCCATGGGGAAAAAAGGCTCCGTCAAGAAGATTAATACGGGAGATATGATATCCTGTAGAGGTTTATCCTTTTTATTTATTTTTTTGAACCTCTACCAATATTGATAATTATATGTTGATCAGTGTAATAGCATGTATGGTTGCTATCCAGTTTCGTGATATTTACGTGGTTTTACCCTCTTCAATCAAGGCCTTGAAGCCAGTATGTATTGTTATATATAGTGTGTCTTAAGTTCGTGGTTATGATTAAATGCTGAGTTGATCTTAATTTAATTGAGAGTGCCTCTAATTAGTTTTTTATTTGGTATCTTAGATGTTTTACTATTATATTGTTTTGTTTAAGTTTGGACTTTGACAATGTTCCTGTGATGCACAAATCATGACTTGATTTCGCAAATAGATCAAGTCATCACATATCAAATTTAAGGGGAGAATTAAAATATTGTTCTATTCTTTTCTAAGAGTATTTCAAATAAAGATTATACCTTGCTATATATTTTAATAAAATTAAATATTTGTAGCTTGTGTTAATTTAGGTGCTAGAAATTGTCTACAATTTGAAAGTAAAATAAATGTTTACAAGAGAACAAGCAAGCAAGTGTGCATGCATGCATGTATGTATGCATGTGAGGGGAGTATAAGATATGATTTTAGTACTCTTTAACATGGTAATTCAAGTGTTTTAAACTTAATATTAGTGTATATTAATATTATTTTATATTTAATTTATATTAAATATAATGAGAATTGTGAGATACTAACTAACCCGTAATCACATGATCAACAAAACTTTAATACTTTATTGAAAAATCATTTAAATTTATTTTTTTAGGTAATATTCCAACATTATTCTCATACAACTTTTACTAAACTCACAAAAGAAATGCCCTAAATATATGCTTACATGACCCAGCAATCAAAGTGCAAATTGAACGGTTTGATTGAAGGAATTAAATTGATTAATCTCATTTTCCGAATAATAAATTCACTCAATATAATAGAGTAGATGTTACGTTCACTTGAATCGAAGCAAGCCATATGGATCGTTTGGAGCATAATCCCATGAGAATCCTTGGAATATCCTCCTGGCTTTTCTCCCACCAACTACAACACAAGGTTAGGTGACAACATACTCGACAAGAGAGTCCAAACCGTCCATCTATACCCAGCCAAACCCTGCACCCCGCCATGTGTCCAACATAAGTCTGCAATCTTTTCATACTGCCCAAACTACCCTCAGATCGGCGGGCCAGGCAGTAAAGTATCAACCAGTGTTGTAAGTTCCGTTCCGTTCCAGAAGCAAATCCGGGACAAAATGGCGACGTTTTTGTCCCGGTAAAAATCCCGGCCAGTACCGGAAAATCCGGCCGAATTCCGGCCGGAACGCCCCGATTCCGTACCGGGCGTTCCGTTCCGGTTCAAGCCAAAACGACATCGTTTTGGCTTGTAACAAATGACGTCGTTTAGCCAATACACGGGCAAACAATACACTCCTTTCCCTTTCTTCTTCCCGCTCCCACTCTCCCAGACCCAAACGAACGATTTCCCCCAATTTCCCCCAATCTATTCCCGATTTCTCTGATCTCAAATTAATCCAGAAATCCCTTGTTTTCGATTCATAATCCCGAAATCCCTCACTTGAAAAGCTCAATTTGTAATCCTCAACCCCTAAATCAGCTCAATTTCTGAAACCCTAAATCAAAAATCAAAATCACGGCGACATAATTTCTTCCACACGGCGGCGCAATTTCTTCCACACGGCGGCACAAAATCTTCTTCCCCATATCTCCAGTTAAAGTTACACATTTGAGGAACCAAATCCTTTAATTTATTGAAAAATTGAAACTGTCGAAAATGCATGAATGTGAATGTGGGATTGATGTTGTTGATGCTTGATAATGAATGCTTGATGTTGTTGATGCTTGATAATGATTGCATGATGGGGTGAACATCATTTCTTCTGCATGATGGGGGTGAACACCATTTCTTCTGATGCATGCTCAGCTAATGAAGAAATTCAATTGGAAGGCATAATGTATGATCCTTGCACACCATGCTTGAGTTTTCCCAACATTTTTTTCCGCACATTTAATTGTGAAAGGAAATTCTTCTGACTGTATTACGCTGGACCCTACTGAATTGGTTGCCATATTATTGCTTGAATGCAATTTGCATTTCTGTTTAACAATTTTGGACGCTTACGATTCTATAGCATGTATGGTCACCTTATCTTGCCTGTGCTATCAATATTGTTATGGTGAAATAAGGTTGCAGCTAATCCTGATGCCATTAGAAATTTAATATCCTTTTTGCTACCAACTTCACACAATAAAACAATTATAATATGTGTGGTTCATGCAGATATATGCAGAAATGATTGGAAATGTCATGGTTGATGCTCGCTCAACTGGAAAATATTATCACTGTAAGTTTGTACATTGATTTTCTTTATCAAATAAGTTCCTATTATGCTATCATGATGTGTTCTCAGATATAGAATTGTGCAGATGGCTATTTACATCATGCTATCATTTTCCACTTGCTTCTCCATTTTCCCCGCAGTTACTTTATAATTGTTATCCAGATATCTTTATTCTCTTTGCAACTACACAACTGAGAGCTGATCCTGTCTTAATTGCAATGGGCTATGAGGAATTTGCTTTTTCAATACTTGCTCAAATGTGCTCAAGCATGTTATACACATTACTGATTGTTAAAGTAATGCTTGTTCATAATCTGTGTTTGCTGCAGTTGTCCGGCTTATGGGACGTGCAGCTTCTCACATTACTTTGGAGTGTGCCTTGCAAACTCATCCTAACATCACCATCATTGGAGAAGAGGCGCTTCTTTTAATATGATACTTTAGTTTTGAATATTTGACCGGCAGAGCTTGTTAACTGGTAATTTATCAATATATCAGTATCTCTGTGGGAAAAAACTTGGTTCCATTCTTGGTGACTGCTTTGGACTTTGTCAAGTTTAAAGTACCTTGTTTTCCTCCTTTGTTGTATCAAATTATGATCCCCATTTTTTGTTAGTTAACTCTTCCAAAGTGATTCCCTGGCCTAACTCATTAGTAATTAATGCTCAAGCTGATCTGGGAAAGTTGACGTTCTGTGTAGAAAATCTGTTGGGCAAAATCACTTTTGTTATTTCTGCAGTTCAGTTATGTTCATTGTAGAAAAGCTTCCCATATACATTCTCTTACCCTGTTTTATCTTGTTGCAGATTGCTGCTAAGAAACTGACGCTGAAAAATGTAACAGATTACATAGTAAATGTAATCTGTAAACGCTCTGATCTTGGATATAATTATGGTGTGATTCTATTCCTGAAGGTTTAATTGATTTCATTCCTGAGGTAAGTTACCTTTTTTGTAACTTTAGTGGCAGTGTCAAAAAAAATTCTTTATTTTAGCACGATGTTCATTTTGATTCTACAGCTATCCCCGTTCAGTCAATCATGTTTATTGGATGTTTACCTTTTGTAGCTACAGTGGCAATGTCAATTTTATTTATTTATTTGAATGCAATGATCATTTTGATTCTACAGCTATCCCTGTTCAATTTATCATGTTCATTGGATGTATCTTTTCAGGTTCAGCAGCTTATAGCAGAACTGAATGAGGCTTTGGCCCATGATGTCGTAGATGAAGGCGAGCAATGGAAAAAGAAACTCACAAATCAATCTCTGCTGCTTTTTGAATTTTTACCACCAGCAATTCAAGAACAATTGATGCTTGAAAGAGATCCACATGGAAATGTCCAGGTATTTATTATGTATACCGTTTCATGTCTGATTTCAACCATTGCAATTAAGCTGGCATCATTATTCATAACTCTGTTTTTACCTTCAGGTTGCCAAAATCGAGACCGAGAAAATGCTTATTCAAATGGTTGAGACTGAGTTGGAGAAGAGGAAGCAAGAAGGTTCATACAAAGGCCAACAGTCCCACTTCTTCGGGTAATTATAAATATTAACTAAAAATCACATCTCTATTATGGGTCACTATTTCCTCTGTCCAATAATATTACATGATCTGTTTGAAAAGACATTTGACATTGTTCCTATCCTGGAGTGTAGTGGAAAGATTAGTGCGTGATTTGTTATAGGTTTTCTATACTTGGTATTGCTCTTGTACGAAGAAAGTGTTAGAAAATAATATAAATTAAATTATGTGGTCTTATCTAATAGCTTAAATTTTTAGGTGAGATAGTTTATTAACTTAATATCAGAACCTTGTTGACCTAGCAGTTACGAGTTCGAATCTCACTACCCCATTCTATTTTATAAAAATCAAGCTAGTGTGGATATGTTCAAGTTTCAAGCCCAAAGAATTTTCACTTGAGAGGATATGTTAGAGAATAATATAAATTATATTGTGAAACCTCATCTAGCTACTTAAGCTTTTAGGTGAGATTGTTACTTAACAGGAAGATATGGTTTGCCCACAAACTTTGATTCTACATACTGCTATGCTTTGGGCTATGGTGCAGGAGCTCTCCTTCACAGTGGAAAAACAGGGTTGATATCATCAGTGAGTGACTCTATCCTTCTAGTTTTATTTTGGCTTTTTTTAGTGGTACCGGACTTACTAAAATTGTCATGCCACTCTTGACTTATTGTAACATTAAAGTTTTGGAACTACTGATTTAGTATCTTAATTTGATAATGTTTTGTCTCCAGGTTGGGAATTTGGGTGCTCCTGTTGCAGAACGGACTATTGGAGGGACAGCATTGACTTCTTTGATGGATGTGGAGAGGAGACATGGTATTCTCTCTTTCTTTAGCATGTTTTTCACTGCCTTATGGAAGACAAGATACATTCACTTCCTGGTTTGAAGATACAAAATATGATGTGGGTTAGAGCATGCTGCATTAGGATGTATGAGGTTTTAAATGGAATTTTCCAAGGTTATTTTCTAATTGATTAAGGGTTTAATTGCAAGGGAAAATGATTTTTGAAGATGACTTAGTCTTTGATTCAAGGAAATTAATCTTTAGGTTTGATTTGCAATTTTTAATAGTTGTTTGGTCAAATTAGGGGTTTAATTGCATAAATTTTGAAGTTTGATGGGAAATTAGAGGCTTTATTGAAAAAATCCAAAACCAAGAACTAAAGTAAAAAGGGGACGTGAGTATAAGGATTGAAATCAACTAAATCATGGGTCAAATCAAGAAATTGAAAGTTTAATGGTCAATTGAGGGACAAATTGCACAAATTCATAACCAAGAACCACAATGAAAAGAGTGGCCAACTTAGGGGTTGGAATTTGAGGTTGGCAGGGGTGGAATTGAAATAAAGTGAAACTTTAGAGGCAATTAAGGCTATAATTACAAGGGATTATAAGAACATAGACTTCAATTGAAATTTATCAAATCCCAATTGAAAAAGCATAATCTCACCTAGACATGGTGTCGTTTGATATTGAGAAAGAGAAGGTAAATAACATGTAGTTCTTTCTCTACTTTGACAATTTAGCTAACCGAGTTGACAACTAAAAAAGCATGAATATGAATTTTAATGCTTGAAGAAGAGAGCGTGATGAAAGTGAGAATTCCTTGTTCTTTCCGCCGACATCTTGTAACAATTATAGTTGTCAATATTGTTTCAGTTGCTGTTCCGGTTTTTCGATTGGAACAGAACGTTCTGGTTTCGGAGCATTCCGGCGTGCCGTTTTGGTTTCGTACTGTTCAAATATAATTAATTATATATATATATATATATATATATATATATATATATATATATGAAAAAAAAATTAATTTAACAAGTATAATTAAAATTCAAGATAAATTAACATTAAATTACACAATACAAACACAAAGTCAAAAAAACATAATCTTAAAATTAGAAACATCTCTAAAATTCCAAAATATTATGAAAGTAAAATGTTCTAAAATAAAAGAAATATAAATCAAACATCTTCTACATCATTAATATAAAAATATTAGAATTTCTTATTATGCATCCCAAAAAAATAGTAAATACCATAGTAAGATAATTACAAAGAGACTAGTACTGAAAATCATATGTTCAAAAAGAAAAGAAAAAAACAGATTTTGAAAAAAAAAAATAAGTAAAATTTGGAACACAATATGATATAAATAAAAAATCATAAAATCATAAGTAAAATATTTTTGAATACAATACAACATAATTGTGGCTATAAATCTTCATTAGTTAAGGTTCATATATAATTCAAAATAATTTTAAAATACATTACAAAACAATTATGTCCATAGAATTTCATTAGGTAAAAACTAACAAATTTAAAATAAATATTTTGATGATATGCTATATAAATTAAAATCAGTCTCATACCCGTCATTTTCCTCGTTATTTTTAATACATTTATCAAAAGTATTATTATTGAAAGGATTATCAGTACTAATACTGGTGTCAACACTCAACATCGATATTACTAGTACTAGCTCTAACTCCAACAAATTATTTCAACATCAGGATATGAAAATGATTTAAAAACATCAAAAAAAAATTAATTTAAAGTAAAAAAAAAAGTATAAATTTTAAAGTTAATATTACTGATTTTCAAGAGTGATTCCATTATATATATATATATATATATATATATATATATATATATATATATATATATATATATATATATAATTTTTATTTTTTATAAAATCAACACAACAATTTTATTTTTTTATAATATATATTTTTTATAATTTTTTTAATATATATATTAAAAAAATTATATATATATATATATTCTGCTGGACAAATTCAATTTGTCTGATGTGGGACAATATAATTTGTCCCACATCGGACAAATACAATTATTTCTCAACTCTTCTCCATTAAATACTCTCCACTCCAATCTCCACTCTCCAGTCTCCACTCTTCATCCCGGAACGAAATCGAGACGTTCCGGCCGGAATTGGACCAGAATTTTCAGAACGGATCAGAATTAAAACCGGGATGAAAATAACGTCGTTTTGTCCCAGTTTTATAAACGGAAGGAATGTTCTGGCCGTTCCGGCGGGAACGGATTTAACAACACAATAGATCCCGCCCTGGAAGGACGGTTGACGTGACATCACAAACATGCAATATTTATCACTGCTTTTATTAATTTATTTAAGTATTTTAAGTTTGTACTCCATAGGGACCCAAGTGGTCACCATAAGAAACAGATCCAGGAAATGAAAACATTCGAAGAAACACAGAGTCAAAGCAATCAAAATTCTCTTATCTCCAACACTCTGATTCGTTCATGCTTTAACGCATGCCATTGGCTTGTTCAACAATGTTGTTTGTTTACTGAAACTTTAATGTTTTTGACTTCGTGCTTCACGGCAGGGGAATCACCCTTTATCCTGTAGCTGGTTAGTGATCCTATGCGTGTTTAAAGTTGTAGCGCTGTAATAATGTAAGAGAACAATTAAAGGAAAATGGAAAATGAGGAAGAACTCACTTTCTGCTTTTTTGCTCGTTTATTATTTTAGAAGCAAGAATTTGAATCTCAATTTCAAGCTGCAATATAATCGTTTAAAAAATGCAATACAGTTTCCTAATCCTGAACTAAGGAAAGAAATCGGACATAAATCTGATTTTAATATATTTTATTTTTATAGTGATTAATCAATCAAGCTATAAAGGTACAAGAAGCAGAGTAACAATATATACCTTTGAAGGAAATAGAAAGTATTATTTAATTATTTAAAAAGAAATTGAAAGGTAAGGCGCGTGCTGAACGTTTGGAATATTTAAAAGCTGATATAAAATTAATATTTATGTAAAGTTTTTACGTATAAATATTGTTAATCTCAACCCGTCTAAAATATATGTCTGTATAATATACATATATGCATATAATATTCATATTTTTTAATCCAATATAACAAATGCATACCTTAATATATATATATATATATATAGCATTCATAATTTTACACCATTCAATATATGTATGCATACCTCAAATATAGATATATTATTCCTTAATTTTATGGTAAATAATAAATTTACTATCTTGACATAAATAATTAAGCACCTTTATAAACAATGCTAAATAATTATACTTTATAAACAATGAAAAATAATCACCTCCATAATATGATGAATGTCGTTGATCTCTTTGACTTGTACAAATTTCTGTAAAGAAGATAGAGAAATATAGATGGTAAAAAACACTACACTATTAAGTGATGTTTTATTATCCTTGATAGACTCTTCTACTCAGATTTGAAGACATGCAATGCAATCCTTTGGAAGGATATTTCTCCTCCACAGACTAAATTTATTCTGTGGTTAGATATGCACAATAGATTATGCACCCACTTCTTTTTGGTTAAAAAAGAAATTATTCCATAACTTTTTGAAAGAAAGATTCATGACTTTGATATGTCTCATTTTTTTTTAGAAGATTTTGCAGGCTTATTTGTATTTGTATATATCAAGTAACCATCTCTCCTAAAAATTTAAGTTGTTGGATGAGGTTCGAGAATATGATTTATATTTTTCTCTAACACACTCCCTCAAGTGAAAACCTTTTAGGCTTGAAACTTGCACACAGACTCACTCTATCTTGTGCTTGATTTTTATCAAATAGAATAAGGGTAGTGAGATTTGAATTCATGACCACTAGATCAATAAAGCTTTGATATCATGTTAAGAAATCATCTCATCTAAAAATTTAAATTATTAAATGAGATTCTATAATATAATTTATATTATTCTGTAACAGTATAAAGTATCACCTGCTGACATTTTCATTGCACTCAAGTAGAAGGAAATGATGTCCCTATGGCTTGTTGGAAATAATAGACTTCAAGGGGAAGTTGTCATGAACATGGAAATCAATTTTATATTCTTTGCTTCTTTAAAGTTGTAGTGTGATAATTGCACATGAGAAGCTCTCATGTTCTAACAGTTACGTGAACAGTTAAAGCAGGATTATTCCAAAGGAAAAGGGAAAAGAAGAAATAATTTGTTTTCTTCTTTTTTGCTTCAGAATTAACAAATGGAATGCATTTTTTAACACTGAATGAAGAGAAAGGTCGGGCATAAACTAATCTAATAATATTTATTTCTCTAATGATCAATTAATCATTATGAAAAAAAGGTTTTCTTGTTGACTTTACCCTTTTAGCTTCAACATAACACTGCATTCGAAAGAAATTATATATATATATATATATATATATATATATATATATATATATATATATATATAATTGAGAGGATATATTATAATAGCTAGGAACCAGCAAGTTGATGGTGAACTAGCAGAAAAAAAAAACATATAGTCTATAAAATACAAAAGAAAAAGCAACTTATTGGCGGATGCTAGTATATAAAGACAGATAGAATTAAAGGACAATTTCATATTCTTTGCTTCTTGAAAATCGCAGTGCAGTAATAGTAACTATGTACGGAGAAACATCTCGGAGAAGTAGAGAACAGTTAAAGTAGGATTAAAACAAGGAGTATTTTACTTTCTTGTTTGTTCCTTGTTTATTCTACAAGGAAGAATGTGAACCTCGATTTGTAGCTGAAATATTATGTAATAATAGTAACTATGTACGGGAAAACAAATGAAAACATCTCATGCTATAAGTTATTTTTGTCTAGATTCTTCCATTTAGATTAGTTAAGAAGGCTATAAATAGCCATGCAACCATCACTTGTCATGCTAAGCTTAAAACCTTTGTCCTAAAACTCCCCTCCTTGTATTAATTATATCTCCAATCAACTAAGTTTTTTTCGCATTAGAGTCTTTATGGCTACTATAAATTCATTGCAATCAATCTCTGTGCCACTTCCCATCTTTGATGGTACCGACTATGATTTGTGGGAGGAAAAAATGGAGACACTCTTCAAGTCTCAAAACCTTTGGGATATTGTTCAGCAAGATCGTAACGAGAATGAGAATGATCAGAAGGAGGCTAGTGCACTTTATTTAATTCAACAATCACTAGCTCAAAATGTTTTTCGAAGGATTACGACTAAAGCTTCAACAGCAAAGAAAGCATGGGATCTGTTGAAGGAGGAGTATAGTATCGGTGATGCTAAGGTACGCACCATTCAACTCCGAACACTATGACGGGTATTTATCATGGAAAATATCAAAATAAATATTATGATACAGTCAAAGATTATCTAATAGTTATTGATGGAAGGGTTGTTGAAAAATTTCTAGTCAGTCTTACAAGAAAATCGAAAGACTAATGGGTTCTTTAGAAGCAGTCACATGAGAAAAGACTAAGTAGCTAAGAAGAAGAGTCTGTTGAGAGTGTTTTTTGTTAGAGTATACGTATGGTATACTTAGATACATGTATATACTATTGCTATGTGAGTTGTATTGTATGCAAAAGGTAGTTATGAGAAACTGCAATAAATAAGCACAGTAACTCACGTGTATTGATATTGAAAAAGTAATACACAACAGAGCATACAAATTCAAATTCTCTTTTTCCCTCCTTTCTCTCTCTTTTACAATCTGCAAGATCATCGTCTTCTTTCTTCAAATCACTACATTTACCAGTGATTATTCACTATCTTTACACTTTTCAGTCTAAGCTCCCGTTGAGTGTTTACTTCCTAATTTTGTTTTCCATTATATTAATGATCGGTCTTGTGAGTTAATATAAATTTGCTTCGGATTTCACGTAACTGTTTATTAGTATGAGTTGAGATTGTACATTAACAGTAGTTACTTACATGATCTTCCGCAGGGACAAAATAAGAGACCTACACAGCCTACACCTTGGAATGCAGCCATGGGAGGAGATTGGAAACACATAATGCACTACTATCGTGAAGAGGAACATCTCAGAGGTCTTTCCTCTCCAGTTACGGACACTTTGGATACTGTCCTTCATCTAGCTGTGCACGACAAGGTCGGGAAACATTGTGAAGAATTACTTGAAATCGTGAGGGAAAAACAATTATCTGAGACAGAATTTCTCATGAAAACAAACATATTTGGAAATACGGCTCTTCACGAGGCAACCATCAATGACAATTATAAGGCTGTAAGACTCTTGGTAGAACGTTGTCCAGGCCTGGTTGAAATGGAAAATAGCTTAGGTGAAACCCCGTTGTTTACAGCAGCTGAATTTGCTGAGACAAAAACAGTGGAGTTTTTAATCGAATCAGTTCTAAGACAATGCTTGGATGCTGATGGCCGCCTATCACATACTCACCGCAAGCGAACAAGAGATGGGCTGTCCATCCTTAGCGCTGCTATCATAGGGCAAAAGTTTGGTAACAATTTCTGTCTTCATAGAATTCTCATATATAAAAAGTATACATACATAAGATATATTATAATTTTTGTCTTCCTAATTTCATAAATGCAGAAACAGCTTATTTGTTGCTAGAACTGGATACATCGCTCGCCAACTTGAAGGACTCAAATAGAATATCTACTCTTCAACTTCTGGCCGAAATGCCAACTGCTTTTGAGAGTGGATCAGTTCCCATGGGCATATGTAAAAGATTCATCTACAGTTGTATGCCCACTCCAACCGCATCACTAGACCTTGCAATACTGCCTACATATTTCTTGGCTGAATACCATGGACGTACACATACATATATATGTAACAATTTGAACTCTAAATTATGTTGCAGGCCTTCCTGCTCCAAGTCACAGCGAGGTAAAATCAAAGGCAAAACGTTTGTCCCTGGCAAGGAAGAGAATGGGAGATCTTGAGAGCGGTCAGGGGAGGTACTCATCAGGAGATCAGGAATGTGGCTCGGAGAAGAATCAAAGAGGCGGCCTACTCAACTATTTAAAGATCCTTAAAATCCCTAAAGGTATTGAACACAAATGAGGCCATGCAATTCTTTTGTTTCAAAGTTAGATGGTACTATTTGTATATCGACAATAGGGCCCCACCTACATCATAAGAATTTTAAATTTCGTGGCATGACCCAATATTTGAATATTACTGAATTGAGCTTACATCTCGTTGTCACTTAAAAAGGTGTATTAGTGAATTAATATAAAATTATTTTTAGATAATAGTTTAAACTTTTATTATCTCAATTTATTTACGGACAAAATCCTTATGCTTGAAACAAATGTGATTCGATTTTATGAAGAGGTTTTGGTTCACATCCAATTTTTAGATGCAAATAATCCTTGTGAGTTATCAGAGGTTTTGGTTCACATCTCGTTTGTCAAAGTTTTGTATTCAATATTATAATTAATTGTGCTTCCACTAAATTTGATAATAATGTCTAGCTCTCATCTAATATTTAATTTCATTCCCTTTCTTAATTACGATCCTGATGTAGGGCTAGAAGGAATCTCGGAAGAGAAAAGAAAGGATGTATTCGCTTATCAACTCGCCAAAAGCCTAATAAAGAATGATAAGTCATTGAAAAAAGTCACCATACCAGATGGAGACCAAAAAGAAATAGAAATCGAGCTCATTTGCAATGCAAAAGACACTGAAAAAACCCAAAGTCAAATAGCACAAACTTCTGGGACGAGTCAAATAGCTCAAACTTCTGAACAGAGTCAAATAACGTCATTGTCGTCATTCACTACTAAGAAGGAGAGGCCATTGTTTACTGCAACTAGAAGGGGAGTAAAAGAGATTGTGTACTTGATAATAAACCAACATCCTCATGCTATGGACAAGCGCGATAAAATGAATCGGAGCATTTTGGATGTGGCCGTCATGTATCGCCAGAGAAAGATCTTCGAGATTATTGTGAATGGAACAGAATTACCATTGGCTAGAATGCGTCGAGTTCTTGATAAAAGCGGCAACACATTGTTGCACCATGTTGCAGATAGAAAGAAAAACAGCGGAGTAACCAAGCCTGGGCCTGCACTCCAACTTCAGGAGGAGTTGAAATGGTTTGAGGTGAGCCCTTTTCATCCACTTGTGTCTCTACTTGATACAGGGTTATGCATCTCTTATACCAAACTATCCAATCCAATTAAGGTCTTACAAAAACCCGTTAAACTGTAAGAAATTCCACTTTGATGCTAATGATACACAGACATGCCGCCTTTCCAAGACGCGAGTAATAAAACTTTAATTAAGACATCAGCCTCAACCAGTTCTCCTAACCAACTACTGGGGAAAAACTTTAATATTATTCACAATTAAAAATTATCTGCGCTTTAATAATAACATTTCTGTAATTCGTGGTTTTATATATCTCCCAATTTTTGCAGCGAGTGGAAAAGGTCATTCCTCGTCATTACGTGCCCCTTCTGAACGAAAAAGGAAAGACTGCAAGAGAGTGCTTCGAAATAGCGCACGAGGAGCAACTGAAAAAGGCACAAAAATGGATCAAAGAGACATCTCAGTCTTGTTCCACTGTAGCTGCACTTGTTTCTACTGTTGTCTTCGCTGCTGCGTATACTGTGCCCGGAGGTTCTGATGAAAAGGGCAAGCCCATCTTCATCAACTCTCCCTGTTTCTGATTTTCACTGTCACTGATGTTGTCTCCTTGGCATGCTCCTTGACTTCGCTCGTGATGTTTCTCTCTTTGTTGACCTCTTCATTTGAGCTACCAGAATTCCTCACCTCTCTTCCTCGAAAACTTATTTTTGGCCTCTTCTTCCTCTTCTTGTCTGTGTTAACGAGCATGATATCCTTCGGGGCAACAATTTCGATACTCATTCAAACAGAGAGGAAGTTCACAACATTACTCTTTTCCATTGCTTCATTCTTTCCTGTCTTTGTATTTGTTATAATGCAATTCCCTATGTTCCTCTCATTTTTTAGCTCTACTTTAAACATTAGCGAGATAAAATCTCGTGTCCCTTGCCTGCCATGGGGAAAAAAGGCTCCGTCAAGAAGATTAATACGGGAGATATGATATCCTGTCATAGAGGTTTATCCTTTTTATTGTTTTTTTGAACCTCTACGTACCACTGATGATAATTATATGTTGATCAGTGTAATAGCATGTATGGTTGCTATCCAGTTTCGTGATATTTACGTGGTTTTACCCTCTTCAATCAAGGCCTTGAAGCCAGTATGTATTGTTATATATAGTGTGTCTTAAGTTCGTGGTTATGATTAAATGCTGAGTTGATCTTAATTTAATTGAGAGTGCCTCTAATTAGTTTTTTATTTGGTATCTTAGATGTTTTACTATTACATTGTTTTGTTTAAGTTTGGACTTTGACAATGTTCCTGTGATGCACAAATCATGACTTGATTTCGCAAATAGATCAAGTCATCACATATCAAATTTAAGGGGAGAATTAAAATATTGTTCTATTCTTTTCTAAGAGTATTTCAAATAAAGATTATACCTTGCTATATATTTTAATAAAATTAAATATTTGTAGCTTGTTTAATTTAGGTGCTAGAAATTGTCTACAATTTGAAAGTAAAATAAATGTTTACGAGAGAACAAGCAAGCAAGTGTGCATGCATGCATGTATGTATGCATGTGAGGGGAGTATATATGATTTTAGTACTCTTTAACATGGTAATTCAAGTGTTTTAAACTTAATATTAGTGTATATTAATATTATTTTATATTTATTTTATATTAAATATAATGAGAATTGTGAGATACTAACTAACCCGTAATCACATGATCAACAAAACTTTAATACTTTATTGAAAAATCATTTAAATTTATTTTTTTAGGTAATATTCCAACATTATTCTCCTACAACTTCTACCAAACTCACAAAATAAATGCCCTTAATATATGCTTACATGAGCCAGCAATCAAAGTGCAAATTGAACGGTTTGATTGAAGGAATTAAATTGATTAATCTCATTTTCCGAATAATAAATACACTCAATATAATAGAGTAGATGTTACGTTCACTTGAACGTTGAATCGAAGCAAGCCATATGGATGGTTGGAGCATAATCCCATGAGAATCCTTGGAATATCCTCCTGGCTTTTCTCCCACCAACTACAACACAAGGTTAGGTGACAGCATACTCGACAAGAGAGTCCTAACCGTCCATCTATACCCAGCCAAACCCTGCACCCCGCCACGTGTCCAACATAAGCCTGCAATCTTTTCATACTGCCCAAACTACCCTCAGATCGGCGGGCCAGGCAGCAAAGTATCAACTACCTTTCTGGGTCTCCCCCAGACGGTCCTTTAATTAGAAAGACTTGTTCAAATCAATTACTATACTTTAATTTCTATCAAATTAAGGCTTCGTTTTTCGATTTTTACACTTTTACTTCAGCCTATTTAATTAAATTTTGCCTTATCTTCTTATATTATAAAAATAAAATTCATTTATCATTCTCTTATACAGGTACAAGTCAAACTAGATTTTTTCTCACCAAAATTATCATCATCAAAATTAAAGTATAGAGAGAGAGAGAGAGAGATGCGCCAAAACCAACCCATAAATATCAATTGTTATCCAAAAAGGTTTAATTTAACCCAAAAACAAGTAGAAGGGCTGGTTGACAACATTTCAAAACTCCAAGGACTAATTTTGGGGGCGGAGAATCCAATGATTCGAAACCGAAACACAATTATAGAGCCTTTTAACACCCTCTCACTCTCTCTTGCAACATAATAGAAACAGAGTGTAGTTAGGTGTAACAACCAAAGATGGCTCCCCCTTTTGTAATCAGTGGCGACGTCGCCGCCTCTTCCGTCAAGTCCGCTCCGGCCACTGGACGCGTCGCTTCGGTTTACAGCGAAGTTCAATCGAGCCGCATTGATCACGCTCTCCCTCTCCCTTCTGTCCTCCAGAACCCTTTCCAAATCGTCGAAGGTCCTCCTAGCTCTGCTGCCGGCAACCCGGGTCAGTTTTTTCTCTAATCTACTAGATCAATCAATATTATTGTCATTAAACTCTTGATTAATTAATTAATCTCTAAAGTTTTGATTTTGTTTTTGCTTTTGGTGTGGTGTGTTTGGCAGATGAGATAGCGAAGCTGTTTCCGAATGTGTATGGGCAGCCATCAGCAATGTTGGTGCCAAACAAAGTGGATACATTGAGCTCAGATCAGAAGTTGAGGATTGGTGTCGTTTTATCCGGTGGACAAGCACCTGGTGGCCATAATGTTATTTCTGGAATCTACGGTGAGCCATGTCAATGGGTCTGATTGTTGTTTTTATGAGCTGAAATTGCTGTGTGCGGTGTGTGGTTTCTAATTGGTTGGCTGTGGTGGCGGTGTAGATTATTTGCAGGACCGGGCGAAAGGAAGTGTGTTGTACGGATTTAGGGGAGGTCCGGCTGGGATCATGAAGTGCAAATATGTTGAATTGAATGCTGATTATATCTATCCTTACAGAAACCAGGTAAAGTTGTGGGTCTTTTTGTGTGAATGTGGGGTTTTTTTGAGTTAGTAAGTTTGTTGATTTTTGTGGTCGACTTGCTTTGAGCGTGTGCATGGATGATTGCTATGTAAAGAGGAGTAGCTGGTTTAGATGTTGAATTATTAACTGGATTGTAATGTTTGGTAGATTAAATAATCAATGCAATTTGAAGGGTGTGCTATGTTTAGCTATTGAATCTGCATGTATTTCTTTAGCGGGAGTGATTTCTGATATGGGCTATTTTTTTTTGTTAGGGTGGTTTTGATATGATTGCCAGTGGAAGGGACAAGATTGAAACACTTGAGCAGGTGCATCTCTTTCTGAACTTATCTGTAGTAGAATTTTTTTTAATTTTATATTTTCCTAGTCTGCAAGACTTGATAGGATAAATGGGAATGAATTTCAGTTTAAACAAGCTGAAGAAACAGCTAAGAAACTTGACTTGGATGGGCTTGTTGTTATTGGTGGGGATGACTCAAACACAAATGCTTGCCTCCTTGCTGAAAACTTCAGGTCTGCCTTGATGGAAGTTTGTTATTGTATGATTTTTAAAATTTTGATGGGAATGCTGCTGGATGAGAAAACTTATTTTCTACTACCATTAGCCTTATTGATATAACTTTTGTTTCCTTTAATGTTCAATCAGGGGTAAAAATTTGAAAACTCGGGTGATTGGATGCCCAAAAACCATCGATGGCGATTTGAAATGCAAGGAGGTTCCTACCAGTTTTGGATTTGATACTGCTTGCAAGGCGATTATAAATATTCTTTCCTATTTTAATAAAAGGTATCAGATTTTCCCTATATTATGCATTATGAATTTAGTTGTTGGAATTACTTGATTGTAGTCTTTTGATGAAAATTTGCTTCAAAATTGTATGTGGTTGGATGAAATTCCTTGTTTGAAGTATGACATCTTATCTCTGTATATAAAACCTTACAGATTACTAATATGAGTGACCAACACTAGCTCAATGTTTCTTGAAATCTTGTTACTTTTAACCGTATTTATTTCATTTAATCAACTCTCCTAAAAAAGTTAATATATCACGACTTTCATTACACTGATGCAACTCTCCTCTAGTGGTATTTCTACGACCTCTTTTTCTGAATCCTATATTCCAAGATCTTCTTCCTTGGAATCATTGGAATCCTTCTCTTCCTTGTTAGTTTCTTCCTCGAAGAATATATTCATTTATTGAAATCCCTCTTTGCTCATATTTGTCTACAATTCTAATTGCAAGGCATGCTCTATTGCCTTATCTCTATTTTTTTTATAGTCTTTTATTCATGAGCTTATAAAGAGCCCATCAGCACACCCACCATCAATTTGTCCACTACTTTGGGCTCTTTAATGGCAACAAAATAATCAAATTTTGGATCTAGGGATCTCAAAATTTCCTCAGCAGTGCAAGTATATGTTAAGGCCTTTCCATTTTGTCTCATCCAATTGACTATTATCATAATTTTGTGTGATAATCAAAAATAGATTTTGAGGATCTCATTTGTAATTATTCAAATTTACCTTGCAAAAATTGAAGAAGAATTTTCTTGAAAATGTCAGCACCTTTGTATTTTTGTTGGAGAGCCTCCCATATGTCTTTTGAATTTTCTATGGAAACAATGATCTTAAACATGACTTCATCAAGACCTTGATGCTCGGCTTGATGATGAGGATTGGCTTGACAGCTCAAATATGGCGCATGTGTGTCTCAATCGTTGTCTACCTTTAAGAGTGTGATTTGCGTGTGGCTAACAATATAGAAATTTCAGGAGGCACGTGTAGCTCAACGCTAACTCCAATTAGGCTTATTTTTGCACCATTGAGTTCATATTGAAGAGTTCTGCATTGTGGAATGACCACAATTTGTTTTTGACAAACATGAAAATTCGAGTGTATCCTAAAAACTCCACTATTTTTGACAAACGGGTTTTGATACCAATTGTTGGTGGGAGAAACCATTGATGATGGTTTTAAAACACACATTGTTTTATTTCAACAACAATAAGTCTTAGCACACTGCTAAACTCTCCCACTTTTCTCTATAATTTTTCTCTACTTTCTCCCACAAAATTCACATAAACTAAGCTTCTTATTTATACACAAAACATTAGCCTGAAATAATAGACTTGAATGTAAACAAGTGTGTGAAATCGGCCGATAGCTACAGTCAGTGGCCATGGTTGATAGTCGTAATTGGTGTTGACCGGTGGTTATCATTCTTAATTTCTGTAGATTTAGATTGCACCAACCCATCGCACAACCAAAAACAGCAGCACAGGAACAAAAAACACAGCAATGAAAACATCCAAGAACTGTCACTCACCCTTTCTCAAACCAACGGTAGCAACCATCATTTTCCCTTTACGCTCACGGTCATAAGACTTCTTCCCAGCCACAACCCCCACTTAAACAGCCTCTCGGTTAAACATCCATAGACCCAAATACCACCGACCCGAAATCTACCAGCCCCAAGCCAGCCTCCCTCTCCTACCAGTTCTCCACCCCATCCAGTGTAAAACAATCAAATGATAATGTGATAATGTCCAAATGCTCGAAAACTTTCCTCTAACTAAATTAGTTCTAGCCAAACGTTGTTTGATAATGTCCAGATGTTCTCAAGTCCAAACCTTAGATCCTTTTACTCCATGAAATACCCTACATGGATGATTATACATATATGTATTATTGTTAAGATTGTGCAGCGAGTTATTAAGTTGTTGATAATTGTAAGGATTTCAATAATCATATTTAAACCAATTTATGATGAGTGAAGAAGATCCTTGCATGCAGCTAGCTAATACAGATGATTTCTTTTACAGTAAAAGAAATGTTTATGAGAGAACAACCAAACGGATGAAAAAAACTAATTAATATGGAGGTAACAAGCAGCATGAACACCGATAGTTAAACAACCAATAGTGAGTGATATTGTTGATAAATGCTTATCCTTTAAGTTGAATTGATCCTGGCCTGGTGCAGCTATACCTCTTCCTAATCTTCTGCAGTATTTTGATCTCTTACTACTGAATTGGTGTCATGAGTACATGTGATTGCTGGCATCTGTTTAATTAGCTTCTATTTTCTACGTCTATTCTACGATTTATTCGTGTAAAATTAAATTCAATCAAACTGGAGAGTGTGGGCCATTAGCATAGCATTTCTCCGAGGGAAGAAAGTTCGACTTGGACCCTCGGATTAGATGCTAATATGCTACTATAGAAGCTAAGATTATTCCGATTACCTATGAGTTGTCAAGCCTGGTGTTCATAATGTTAGAGTGTAAATGAATGTATATTCTAGAATAATGAAAGTGTATTTTAGAATATACATGATAGTAGTATATGGTATTTGAAATGTGTATATAAAGATGCTAAACACACAACATGGGTGTGTAGAAACATTACAACAGATTATATTCTAAATTTCCATTCTCTCTCCGAACTCTCTATCTCTCTTCTTCTCTACACAATTTCTTCACTCTTTTACTAATCTCAACATGGTATCAGAGCTTTTTTATGCTAGCGCATGATTTGATCCAATCTTCCGCAATGTGATCCTTCAATGGATCATTCACGTAAACCGCAATTTCGAAGAAGATGAAGATGATCCATGCCGCCGTCGCTCCTCATTTACAATATTCCTCATGGTAATTCCATTTCTTTCAAACCTTCGCTCAGTAATAATCTTCCTAGTCTCAATATTAAGCTAATACAAACCAGTAGAATGCAATTTCCTTCCATTCATCACGCATAAGAAGTGCTGCTGCTCCTCATTTAGTTGTTGTCTTGTTCATCCGTAAGACTGCATTTCAGCATACTTTTTCAAATTCTCCAGTCTCTACGCATCAAATTGCTGTATTCAAATTTTGTGTAACAAAACTAAAGCTCAAACAGAGCAGCAGCAGAGCAAACGAAGCAATCGACAAAGTGACCTTCACTATCGGATAGCGAAAGCAACTCGATCCTCGTCAAGCATTAGAGAAGCAGATTCGTAAATGTTGTTCATGTTCTCGGCTGGTATTTTCCAAGTCAAATAATGCCTGGGTCTCCTCAAACTCAGTTAGTTCAGCATCCTTGTCCTTTTGGATCTTCTTCTTTGTGGTGAACATCTTCACAGATCAAAGCGTCAAACTCAATTGCAGACCGATCCTCTCTCGCGTACCAAACAGATACCGAGAAGAAGAAGAAGAAGTCGTTCTGGCTGGTGTTGGTACTGCTGCGTGAGAGAAGCTTGAGTTGGTGAAAGAGTAACCAGAAGTGAGACCAAATTGGATGGGACCCAAAGTGACAATCCAAACGCAAGCAATGACAGAGACAGAGGTATCACGAATGACTCATTTTGTATGTTAAGGCAAGATGAATTGCAAAGTTTTGGCAGAGAAGAGAGAAATGGCTGAGGCGGCTGAGAAGAATTGGTTGTGAAATGTTTTGTAGGTTTTGTGTTTTGGTGTCGTTTGTATTGTGGCGCTATTTTGTGTGCTGTGTCGTTTATGTTGTGGTGTGTTTGTAATGTGCTGCCGTTTTGTGATTAGTTGTAAAAAAAAAAAAAAAAGATTAAGAAAAACTTAATCCAAAGAAGAAGAAGAAGAAGAAGAAGAAAATGAATTCTTACACAGATTAAGAAATTCATCGGCAAAAACTTCGTAAAAGTCGAAGAAAAAACTTCGAAAAAGTCGAAGAAAAACTTGTAAAAGCTTCGTAAAAGCTGAAAAAGCCGGATGAAATCCTTCAGAAAAACTGAAGTAGATAAATGAAATTCTGGTCAAGAAATAGACCAATGAAATTCCTTCTCTTCTCTCGTTTACATATTGTTTGTCAAAAAAATTAAGTACTCTTGTATTTCATTTTCATTGTTGCAATCTCATGCTTGGTTTATCAAAGCATGAGATTGAGGGGGGATGTTAGAGTGTAAATGAATGTATATTCTAGAATAATGAAAGTGTATTCTAGAATATACATGATAGTAGTATATGGTATTTGAAATGTGTATATAAAGATGCTAAACACACAACATGGGTGTGTAGAAACATTACAACAGATTATATTCTAAATTTCCATTCTCTCTCCGAACTCTCTATCTCTCTTCTTCTCTACACAATTTCTTCACTCTTTTACTAATCTCAACACATAACACGGGGAAGTTCATGACACTGCACCAATGAAACAATATTAGTGACAAAGAAGGAATTCAATTCCATGAATTAACACGAAGGTTATTCCACATCCACAATCCACTTAGCAAGGAGAAGCACAAGCTAAAGAACATATAAAGCACCAAAGTGCCAATTAGAACATGAAGCAAAACTATGTGGCTAGGTAGTTATCATAACTTTGCATAAATCAAATACAAGTTCTAGATTCTAACTTTTCAGCAAGTAAAGACGATGGATAGTCAAATTTTGCAGTCATGAAGTCGATAGGTTCTGTGTACAGCTTCGGGAAAGGGGAGATAGCTTTCAAATCATTATGACTGAGGATAGTATACTTTGTCTGCGTAATCGTCAAGATTAACAAGATAGCATAATTCTGATCTAAAGGAGAAGTTATTATTGAGGATTGGGATAGCGAAATATTTTTTTTTGGCCCGGTACTATTGAAATCGATCCCGAACACAAAAATAAACGGAGACAGTGGTGTTTTGTAAGATTTTAGAATATATTCTTCAAAACCAATAAAAATTAACATAAAAAATTAAACTTATTAGAATAAAAAATTAAATTAAATGAAACAGTGTACTAATGGTGCACTATAAAACTTAATAGGCCACTCATTTTTGCACAACTCATGGGCGCATATTCCTTTAATAAATCAGAATTTGACTGATACCTCAATACAGTTTATCTTCACTTGCTTTGTCAGCCAAGTAGTAAATACGCACACTGTTCCACGTCACTGCGAGGATCTTGCACAAGGCATCCGCAGAGATGGGCTCATAATTAATGAGTACGAAGCACATATCTTTATCATATAATGGAGCTCGCTTTATTCCTCTTTATTTATAACATGGACACTTGTTCTATCAAAATGTAGACCAAAATACTGCACAATATTCTTATAAACCGATGGAAAAATTAGACTTTCATTTTAACCAATCATTTATTTATTATATATACTTATAATGTTAACTATTATTGTGATCTCTTGCTCATTAAAATTCTTATATAATGTTAAAAAAATATTTAAACTATTAAAGAGATCCAAGAAATAGTATTATGTTAGCTCTATATCAACATAAAATAACAAAGAATATATAGGGGGTGTTTGGTAATGCGTTTGGAAAGCGCTTTTGAAAAAAAAATTAAAAAAATATTTTTATTTTTAAAAAATTAAATTTTTTTAGTGTTTTTAGATTATTTTTAATGTGATAAGCGCTTGATTTCTCGACGAGTTTTGTCAAGTTAGCCACTTGATCTTCTAAAGATGTTGTCTCGGTCATCATCACTGACATGGTGCTAGAACCCGAAGCCTTATTTGGTGATTGACACAGAGAAGTTTTCATAGGTGAATCGTCAAAGTCGCCTTGAGTGCTGAAGACCATTTCGCGCGCCTCGCTTGACTTTTGTAGTGGAGTTGCTTGTGGCTTCATCTTTGAGGCGACATCTTGTGCCCCCCTTGCATTCGAAGTTGATGTCATCTTGAGGATCGGCCTAGTTTGGGCAGAATATACGTGGTATTACTGATGGCATTTTCACCACAAATCAACTGAAAGAACTCATCAAGGAAGCCATCACAGACCAAGTGGAAAGCTCGATTCAACCCTCATATTCGTATGTAAAGCCGTACACCCAAAGAATCGACCTATTAAAGATGCCTCTAAGTTACCAACCACCAAAGTTTCAGCAGTTTGATGGCAAGGGAAATCCTCGACAACATATAGCTCACTTTGTGGAGACTTGCAACAATGCTGGGACTAATGGTGATCTCATGGTAAAACAGTTTGTTCGTTCCTTGAAAGGTAATGCCTTTGACCGGTACAAAGTGACTTGGAGTCTTGCTCGATTGATACTTGGGAGCAGCTTGGAGCGTGAGTTTCTCAACCGCTTTACGAGCACTCGTCGTGTGGTTAGCATGATTGAACTCACTAATGCACGCCGGTGGAAGGAAGAGCCTGTCATCGACTACATTCATCGGTGGAGAAACCTCAGCCTCAACTGTAGAGATCGACTCACCGAGACTTCTGCGCTAGACATGTGTATTCAAGGGATGCATTGGGGACTACGGTATATCCTACAAGGCATCAAACCAAAGTCTTTTGAAGAATTGGCTACTCGTGCACATGATATGGAACTTAGCATTGCGGCGGCTGAAAGTTCATCGTTACCTATGCAAGAGCCTAAAAGAAATAAGCCTGAAGGTCGTAGATTCGGAAAAAGCACTCTAAAGGTCGAGGGAAAGCAATCGCTATTAGTTAACTCGACTGCTGTAAGGGTACCAACTGGAGTTAAGAGGAATGATCATGCAACGCCGACTACCTTTCAAAGGGGTGAAAGAAAGAAACCATCATTGAAAGAGCGACGAGAAAAAAGTGTATCCATTCCCCGACTCGTACATATCTAGGATGCTCGGATGATCTACTTGAAGCAAATATCATTGAGTTGCCGGAGGTGAAACGCCCTGAAGAAGCAAACCAAGTAGATAATCCGAATTATTGCAAATATCATCGCTTAATCAGTCATCCCGTAGAGAAGTGTTTTGTGCTGAAAGACAAGATCATGAGGCTACACGAGAATGGAGATATCGTTTTTGATGATGAAGTAGCAACCTCTAATATCATAACCACGGTTAAGTTTGGACCATGTCAATCAATCTCTACAATAAGTTTCGGCTCCTGTGAACCTATAAGACTTGATGCTATTTTCCCGACGAGTTTCACTGTGTCCTCAAGTCAAACTCCATGTATACCCCTCACACCTCAAGTTGACGACTTGAAGCCTGAATGGTCTGAAAATTATGATGATGAAGGATGGACCTTAGTCATGCGTAGAAGAGGAAGGAGGAAGCACATACAAATGACAAAGCCAGCAAGAATGAAGATTTCAATGGTGAGGAAGCCAATTAGTGAGCCGACACGCCGAAAGACTCAACAAACATCCATACCAGTTAGAAAGGAGGGTTTTTCAGCTCAAAGTATAAGAAAGCCTGTTACACTGAATGAGTACATGCCAACAGAAATGAAAAGAATTGAAAATGTACCTGTTGCTTGTTATCAAGTTGAGGAAGAGAAAACCCCTATTGATCATGATGGCTCTTCAAACTTATCTTACGGTGTATGCACAACAGAGATATCCTTCAACGATGAGGACTTATTGCTTGGATCAAAACTCCATAACCGACCTCTTTTCATTAAAGGATATGTTGATGAAAAAATAGTGAATCGCATCTTGGTGGATGATGGCTCAGCGGTCAATATACTACCTCTTAAGACCATGAGAGAGCTAGGGATTCCTATGGATGAACTCTTCCCAAGTCATCTGATGATTCAAGGTTTCAATCAAGGAGGGCAAAATGCTATAGGAAAGATAAGGCTTGCGATGCACATAGAAGATATGGAGTCCAATGCACTTTTCCATGTCATAGATGCCAAAACTACCTACAATATGTTGCTTGGGCGACCATGGATACATGAAAATGGTATCATCTCCTCAACACTCCACCAATGTTTTAAGTATTGCCGAGATAGACAAGTAAGAAAGATAATGGCAGACACCGATCCCTTCACCATAGCTGAAGCTCATTTTGCAGACGCAAAATTCTATTTCAAGTCAAATATGATGGAAGAACTACGATCACCACCTGACCACTTAGGAGAAAGAATAATTGACTCTAAGAGCTCAGAAGGGCATAAGTCTTCTGCAAATGAAGGGGTGTCTCAGCCAACTAAGAATAAAGGAAAAGAAAAGGTGGTAGAAAACTTTGTTGACAATAAACCATCACGTAAAGCCGCGGCACTCCGATATATTCCAATATCAGCAAGAAAAGAGGGTCAGTCTTCTTTTGCAAAAGATGAAGAAAATATCAGTAAAGAGCTTAAAAACTTGACCTTGCCAGCTACTAATCTCGCCTTGAACAAGGTTTCAAAACCTTTACTAAAAGGATTTGTTCATCAAACTGAGTCGGTGGCGATAAATCTTAAAGGACTCCCTGATAAACGGTCAAATGGCTTTGATCCCAATGCTTACAAGCTTTTAGCCAGGGCTGGCTATAGTCAGGAAGACATTAACGAGATATCAAAGGATGGTGATACGACTCAACTTGAAGGTAAACAAGTTTTTGCAAGGACTAGCAAGGCATGGAGAGAGAAGAAAACTTCTGGCAAAACTTTGAGGGCTGGTCTTGGATATGAGTCTTCCACACCACTGTATTTTCATATTAATAAAGAAGCCTCACGATACATAAATGTGGAAGAAGTGAAGGACAAACAACAAAGTCAGCCGACACCTCTTAGAGTTTCAGACTGGGATCGTCTTGGTGGAACTACAAGTCGTGCTTCTGTTTTTACTAGGATTGAAACCAAAAATAAAAGGGTACTAAAACACGCACCATTATTTGCAAGACTTGGACAATCCATGTCAAAAGAGACAGGTTTGATGGGTGATTCAAAGGTTCTTCGTAGCAAAATGCCTTCACGCATGAAGAGACAATGTGAATGGGTGGTGAGTGCTGAAGAGACATTGAAAGGAAAAACACGCACAATAGTGATAACAAACCCCTCTGATGAAGAAGAAGAAGATGAAATAACGTGTCTCATGTCAAACCACATCACTATTGAAGAGCTTGAAGCTTTAGACGAAAAACGTCTTGAGGCACAACAACGACTAGAATGTTATCAAGCACGACTTTGTAGAGCTTTCAACAAGAAGGTGCGACCACACTCCTTTCAAGAAGGGGATCTTGTCTTGGTAGTAAGACGACCGATAATCATGTCAAAACGGATGGGCAACAAGTTCCTCTCCAAATGGGACGGCCCTTATGTGGTTCAAGAAGTCTACACCAATGGAGCTTACAAGATTGTTGATGAGAATGGATTGAGGATTGGGCCTATCAATGGCAAATTCTTGAAAAAGATACTATGCTTGAAATCTGATGTAGCTCCCGGCCCGCACGAGCTAAAACCCGTGAAAGGCACAAAAAAAATGTGAACTACGTTATGACTTGATCCTTTTATCCACAAAGGTACGTAGGCAACTTGGAATTCATTCCAAGTACAGTCATGCCAAAAAAAAAAAAAATCTTTTGAACTACGTTGTGACTTGATCCTTTATCCATAAAGGTACGTAGGCAACTTAGAAATTATTCTAAGTACAGTCACACCATCCTTTAAAGTTGTTTGAACCAATATGATCGTTCACGTAGAGAGGAGAGACAAATAAACCTCAAGACAGATTGTAACATGGAAATCTAGGTAACAAGACACAAGCGAAGGCAAAATATAGACTTTATTAATAGAAAGAAGAGTTCTATTACATAAAGTATGTAGCCTCAACAGAAAGTCATAAGCCGATGTTACCAAAACAAAACAAAAAAAATCCAAAGCATAATAAACCATTATCATATTACGGTTTCCAATTATGCCCTTCCATCTCCTTTTGTTTGGTCTCCAACAACCCTTTTAATTTTTGAAGAATGCCTGCGTCAGCTTCACTTATCACAGGGGAAGAGGATAGTGTGGTGATTTCTGCTCGAATGCCAGAGGTGATGATCTTTCTCTCAGAAAGCTTTTCATCACACGCCTTGAGGGCTGACTCTAACTCAGTCTTCTTGCTCTGCAACTCCATCAATTGTCCCGTTATTTTTTGTTATCTCAGCATGAGTAATAGAAATGGATGTAGATGCCTCCTCTTCAAAAGCTTCTGAATTTTTAAGTTGCACTTCAAGCTTTTCAACATCTAAGGCTCGTTGCTCTGATGTCATCATAGGAGATAATGAAGACTCTAAGTGAATAAACTTTTTAGCATCCTCAATCACCTCGGTCACCATTCTTCTGATAGAAGAGCAATCAACCTTTATATCTTCAATGGAGAGGAGGATCTTCTCAACTTCACCAGCCAGATCAGGAATATAATGGATCGGTGTGCGAGCAATCTTATTTCTGACGCTCTCCCAACACTTGATAGCAAATTCAGATCTTATCTCTCCTATTATGTCATCAGCACAATACCTAGTGATTCCTGAAGGCTCAAAGGCAGTAGTAGGTCCAAGATTATGCAAGTTGGTCGCTACATTAAAGATCGGTTGAGGTGGATTAGGCCGCTCATGTGGTAAACCGAATGAAGGTTGAGAGTTTCCAATCCCAGCAGCCTAAAAATATTGAAAGGGTTAGGGCTAGCAACAGAAGCAACACTCATTTCTGGCCCAATATACATATCAAAGTCATTCCCCAAGTCTTGTTGACCAAGCTAAAAAAAAAAAAGGGTTAATATATGACAAATAACATGAACAAAAAAAAAAAGGGAAAGTGTCAAACCAGTTCATCAATATTGTCTGGCATGATGGATGCACTAGGGACTCCATGAAGAAAACCCGAGCTGCAAGGATTGAATTTTTTTTTTATGTTCGAGTACTATGTTCCTTGCCTGAATCAACATCAACTACCCGCTTGTCTCTTTTATAGGTAGGAGAAGAGCGTTTCCTTTTGGTTAAGGGAGGGTCATTCTTCTTTTCTTTTGGCCTTCGCGATACTATGGCAACATTAGCAGGACTTTTAAGAATGATCTTTATCTGTAGAGAGCAAACTTTGGACCACCTCGGAGTCCACCAATCCATGTAACGTTTAGTTACCAAAGGAAGCTTATCATTTGGGGGCAACGGAAGCTCGCATCGGGAATGAGTTTTGAGTTTGGTAAAGCTGAGCCAAAGTTGAAATACATCCTCCAAGGTTGGGACTCCAGTTCTCCCTCCAAAGTCACGGGGGATATGTTGGCAAAACCCAAATTGTCTACTGAATCTATCAGGACAATAAGGTTCAATAATAAAAGTATCATCATAACAGAGAGTCAAATAGCCGGATCGAATACACATAAAGTAGTCGCTCTCAAGGACTGGCAAGTTACCATCATCATATAGGATCCCAACTTTAGTCAAGGGAAGTAACGCAGGAGATATGACTCTCTTGGGATCTTTGAAAAGAGCATGAGCTTGAGACTCATTGAAATGTCTCGCCAACCCCATGCCGGCATATTTTGTCATCCCAGCTAACTTGGTAGGGCCAGTTGATGTTTGATGGGTGACAAATTTTTCTGCAAGCCAACTGCTAAGAAAATGAATAGGAAAAGGGATGTCTCGTACGGCCACACTTAATGCAGATTGAACTTCCTTTAGACCTTTGAAGATACTTGCTAGAACTGGTATCGCAAGGGAGAATTGCCTTCCAGCTGCCATCATGGATGCTACTTTGAAAGTGCTAGGACGAATGAAACCAACATCCTTGCTAGGAAATACAAATTTGCATATCCAACATGAAAGAAAAGCCGCTAAATAAACTTCATCCTGAATATGAGAAGGGACATTAAGCTCCTTAAAAGGATGAATGAATTTGCTGGAGCGAACACGAGACTTATCAATTGAGCCGTAAGGATAGTTAGTCTTGTTGGAGCCACTGGACTTGCCCTACGTAAAAAGGTACCTTGTATCTCAAGTCATCTCGAAACCCGAAAATCTACCCAATCTTGAAGGGTCATTACATGGTCACCATCAATAGTCCGACATTCTTTATGAAAGGCGATGAATAGGTACTTGCAGCTCTTTGGAAGAAAAGAACGTCCCTTTCTTGTCAGCTTCATTAAGTTCATCAGCAGAAGGGATGACTTCATCATAAAAAGTGCCGAAAATAGGAAGGCCGCTACATGATTTTAGCTCCCAAAGAGATATAGAGTCCTCGCCATTCGGGGTAGATAGCGTGTTGGTAGCAGGATTCCAATGGTTATAAAAAGAAAGGATAACATTCATCTGCCAGTCATATGTAAAAAGGGATGCAAAAATAGTGTCTCGAATATGTGCCCTCTCGAGGATTGGCTCGTAATGTTTCAAAACATCTTCTGTCCATTCCCAATACTTGGGAGTATACTCAAGTGCATCGGAAATTGGGAAATAATCCTTGCAAGTAGCATTTCCATCACGTTTATGATAGTCTAATGATGGCAGATCAGCTAGAAAAGTTGTTGAATGTGGAAAGGAGGACTGAAGTTGTAAAACTGATTGAGGCGAACCACCGTGACCATGAAGTTCATAGGAAGCCTCTGATGACCAGGAAGTCAAGTGCTTGATGCTTTCGGAAGGCAGCTTCTTAGCAAAGGGACCAATGGCGGGTTCATATACGCGAAGGCTTGTCCGACGATACTTCTCCTCAATTACTAAGAATCTTTTAGTGGAAGAAGAAGAATTCTTGAAAAGCACCATCTAAAAAAAAAAAGAGGGAAGACATATAGAAATACATGGATTATAAGCATATTTAAGAGGAGAAGGACAAAATTATAAATCCTATAATATTTATATGTCCTATTGTTAAAGAGGGAGAGAATAAGAACTTACCTTGATGAAGAGCCAAAGAACAGTGATGCTCCAATTGTTAAAGAATTTCGTGACTTGCTAAAATTGATGATGCGGGAAAGACAGCAACCGTGACCCTTAAGAAACAACTCGGCAAGACTCGTGAAGTATTATGGCAAGAGAATTCAAATCACCCAAAGAAACCTGCGACCCTGCAATAAAAATAGATGTTAATTAATGGAAACAGGTGGGCTCACTAATAACTCAATCTCGCGCCATCGATCAAGTAATTTCGAAGCATGAAAGGTTGCTTTTGGATTAACACGCACATGTCAACAAGGCTGCAGGGAAGACTTTACAAAGCTAGGCACGTTGATTTCGATGAAAGCAAAAACGAAAAAAAAACGTGAATGATGAGTAAGGAGAGACAGCATGTAGTGCAATCTGTGAACTTTCATAACCACCACGCTCTGCTTTCCATGATGAAGAGGTCCGATGGAGTTGATATGAGGACCGTATGCATCTTTATTCACGGCCAGAAAATTATTATAAGTCTGAGATGGTAGAATTGCTTTAGCGCTGATGTCTGGCAAATTCTGGAGCAATGGGAGAACTCACGACGTTGGCAGAAATTAACCAGAGTTGAGAGAGCACCACAAGAATCAATTCGGGGCTGAGGATATATCATAATTTATGACAGCAATGTTTAGAAAACACTGGTGACAAGGATGTTAAATCTCTTGCAACAACTTCGGCCATGAATAAACCCCTTGATGAAACAGGCGTGTTCAACTGCCATTCAGCTCCCTTGATGAAACAGGCGTGTTCAACTGCCATTCAGCTCCCTTGATGTATTCAGACCATTTATTTAACATGATGGCATCTAGGATGGAAGTTCATTTGGAAAATGATAAAGACATATAACAGCAGCGTGGAAGCTGGTTTTCACCTTTTCGAAATGCTGATAATTCTTCTAAACCACAACATCTTCCTTTTCAACAACGCAACGGGGAAACATCTAAAGATGGTAATTGCAAACTTTTCGGCTTCTCCTTTTTTGGGAATCTCGTGGGTCGTGGAACCAGCCATTATACACTGAGCACTCCACAGACAAGCAACAGCAGCAAATCAATGTTGCATCAGATCACCTGCAATTGTTGGGTTCTGAAGGATTTTTGGAGCAAGTAAAGCATCCAAAGCATGCTAGATGTAAGGAACAAGGGAACATTTTTCAAGCATCTGCTCTTCATTCTAAAGATGAGCAAGAAATTTGCGGTTCTGGACCACTGGTTTGAAGATCATGCAAATTCACACGTGAAGTTTGAGAAAATACATGAGTGGAACCAGTTCACAAGCTAAAGCAACAAAAAACGAAAGTCTGCTTCCACGGGTTTGTAAACACAATGGACATCCAAGATTGAAAGTTTTGGCAGTGCGGGTAACAGTAAGGAAAAGTAATCTGCATAATTTATCGTTTTCTTTTTGAAAAGATTCTGGCAAGATAAATGAGCTATCTAGCAAAATCAAGTAAATAGTCATTAAAAGTTTCAGATCGAGACCTTAAAAAAGAAGATTGTTGCCAAGCATGTCCACGGCAAGCTATTCCTCCACAAGAAGTAGTCCTGACTTTGAAGACAATGGTCCGTAAGGCCTCTCCAGTCGAAAAAATTCTTCCTACAGTCGGGAAAGAAAGGAAAGAAGAAAAAAGAACTTCAGTTATTAAGAGCATAAAAAAAAAAAAAGTAGATATGCGGGGTAAAAATTTGCTTACCAGGCTATCACCAATCTCACGTCTGGTCACGAGGAAGACTCTTTTGCTTCGAAACCTTCAGTGATGAGCAACATGAAGGCTGCGTGGTGGGTAAAAAAAAAAAGGGGGGCAATATAATGTTCTTTTATAGCCTCCTGAATGACTCTTTCCTAATCTAAAACAAATCTTTTCTCATTCTGTGAGAGCAAGTTTAGCTTCCAGTACAGGAAATTGTTTGTTATTCCCTTTCTTGATAAGTCATTCACGGTGGACAATTCATTTAATCTCGAAAAAAAAGAGTCAAATAAGCTAAGTCAAGCTGTCAGCCATGGGAGGATCTTTTATTACTCTTAGCAGCCATTCATTTAGAAAAGAAAGTCATTTAAACAAAGCAATTTACGTGAATGAATTGTTTTACTCTCTTAACATCCTTCCAGCAAAAGATCAAGATTGATTAAGAAGAGAGGGCACGGTTACCAAGGCAATGGGAAAAGGGAGTTGCAACTTTCATAGTTCATAACTTGTTGACCGCTACTCGGAATCACAAACAGATTGCGTTATTGGATTCAGAATAACGAGATCTTTAAAACAAGATATTACAGTGACCATTTTCAGTGAAAAAAAAAATCACGCAGCCCGGTCAAAGTGTGGGTTGTTATTCGGGCGTAAAGGTAAATTTTGTTTGGTCCTGCATATGCAGCAGTCTCAAATGAACAATTGGACCTGAATATTCTATCATTTGATTTGATAAATCTCAATCAAGATCGATCCATAAATTTTCAATTTTTGATCAGCATATTTTATTTTTTACAATAAGATTTATCTGCTTGTTGTAAAAATCTAATATGATCAAATCAAATTTTAGTCGGAAATATAAAACCCTCACAGCCATATTTTCGAGACATGCCCACTTGTTCCAAAAGTAAGTGAACTTGTCTCGAGGGGGCATCTGTAGAAACACAAATTTTCCGCCAATCAAATTTCACCATGTGTTATTTTATTCTTTATTTTAAAGAATAAAATAAAATTGAAATAAATGACATGGAAAACAAATGAGCCTTCAAATATTTCTTGGCCAATGAAAAGTTGACATTTGAAATGAGATATTCAAGATATCTCGTCATAAAGGCAAGATTTCGTCAATAAACACAGACATAAAGGCAAGATTTTGTCAATAAAGACAGACATAAAGGCAAGATTTCGTCAATAAAGACGGACATAAATGCAAGATCCTGTCAATAAAGACCAACCAATAAAATTACGCCATGTGGCATTGGAAAAGACCTGAGAGCCCCTACATATCTCTATAAATAGAGGGCCTCAACCTAAAGGCAAGGGGGGAATTCTAGAAGGATACAAAATTTTCTTCAAGACAAACTCTTCAAGCAAGGAAGCTCTCTCTCAAAGAGTTCTCAAGCCTCCACCACAAACTCTTCAAGCAAGGAAGCTCTCTCTCAAAGAGTTCTCAAGCCTCCTTCATCTACGCTTGAAGTCTACAAAGAACGAAGCTCGTTGGATCAAGCCAAAACGCCCCATAAGAGTTCTTCGACAACACTTTGAAGACAAATCAAGGTACTCTTCAAAGCATCAAATCACAACATCTCGCTTCGCAATACACGCCCAAATTCGCGTTCTTGCAAAGCACAAATCTTGGCTTGATTACTCAAATAAATCAAGTCACCATACATCAAATCCAAGGGAAGAATCAAAGGATTGCCATATTCTTTTGATAGAATATATTAAATAGAGATTGTACCCATTCATATATTTAATAAAATCATATATTTGTACACGTGTGCTTGTTTAATTTCAGGTGAACAAAATTGTGTCTACAATGTCAAAAATAATTTTTTAAAAAATATAAAAACATTATTTTAATATATTTTTAAATAAAAATCACTTTAAAAAATAATAACTTGAAAATAATAAGCAGAACGAAATGATGTCCCTATGGCTTGTTCATGAACGTGAAACACAAATTTATATTCTATGCATCTTCAAAGTCGCAGTGCAATAAAAGTTAACATCAAACAAATGAAAACATCTCGTATTATAGTTGTTTTCACCGTGGAACCAAAAGGGTTTCCTTGTTGACTTTTCTAATAACATAATATAACATTCGATTGAATTCTCTTTTTATATATAATAATCGATAGGATTTATTATAATAGCTAGTGCCAGCAAGTTGATGGTGAACTAGCAAAAGAAAAGGCAACGTATTGGTGGATGGTAGTAGATATAGACGGATTGCGGGTTAATTCCATCGCCTTCCGCGAGAACATGAAGAGGGATTCTGCAACCACAAAAGAACGAAATTTTTTTATTTGAGACTCGCACTATATGCTTTTACTATTCTCAGGTGCGAATTGAGCACAAAAAGAATAAATGACAATTTTGTCATAAACGTGAAACACAATTTCAGATTCTATGCATCTTTAAAGTCGTAGTGGGAATAATTTACTTTCTTGTTTGTTCCTTGTTTATTCTACAAGGAAGAAGGTGAACCTCGATTTGTAGCTGAAATATTATGTAATAATAGCAACTATGTACGGGAAAACAAATGAAACATCTCATGTTAGGTATTTTGTATTGTAAACTACAAACTACAGCTGGAAATTTTGTCTAGATTCTTCCATTTAGATTTGTTAAGAAGGCTATAAATAACCATGCAACCTTCACTTGTCATGCTAAGCTTAAAACCTTTGTCCCAAAACTCCCCTCCTTGTATTATATCTCCAATCAACTAAGTTTTTTTTGCATTAGAGTCTTTATGGCTACTATAAATTCATTGCAATCAATCCCTGTGCCACTTCCCATCTTTGATGGTACCGACTATGATTTGTGGGAGAAAAAAATGAAGACACTCTTCAAGTCTCAAAACCTTTGGGACATTGTTAACGAGCCACAAAATACTTGTATTTCAAACGAGGCACAACGAAAGGATGCTAGCGCCCTTTATTTAATTCAACAATCACTAGCTCAAAACATTTTTCGAAGGATTGCTGAAGCTTCAACAGCAAAGGAAGCATGGGATATGTTACGGAAGGAGTTTCTCGGTGATCCTAAGGTACGCACCATTCAACTCCAAATACAATGACTGGTATTTATCATGGAAAATATTAAAATAAATATTAGTTTACCGTCAAAGATTATCATGGAAGAATTAAAGTAGTGGTAAATCAAATGTGATCTTTACGAGAAAATATTATTGTCAGTCTTACAAGAAAATGACTATATAATTACTACTATAGGAAATCAAAATTAAGACTAATGGGTTCTTTAGAAGCAGGCACATGAGAAAAGACTAAGTAGCTATAAGGTCTTAGAAATCTAGACATAATACCGAGAAATTAATAGCTCCAGTTGAGTGTATTAATGATCGGTCTTGCGAGTTAATATAAATTTGCTTCGGATTTCACGTAACTGTTTATCAGTATGAGTTGAGATTGTACATTAACAATAGTTACTTACATAATCTTACGCAGGGAGAAAAGAAGAAATCTATACCGGCGCCTAAACCTTGGGATGCAGCCATGGGAGGAGATTGGAAAGGTCTGATGGACTACTATCGTGACGAGGAACGTCTCAGAGGTCTTTCCTCTCCAGTTACGCACACTTTGGATACTGTTCTTCATCTAGCTGTGCACGACAAGGACGGGAAACAATATTGTGAGGATTTACTTGAAATCGTGAGGGAAAAACAATTATCTGAGACAGAATTTCTCATGAAAAGAAACAAATATGGAAATACGGCTCTTCACGAGGCAACCATCTATAGCAATTATAAGGCTGTAAAACTCTTGGTAGAACGTTGTCCAGACCTGGTTGAAATGGAAAATATGTACGGTGAAACCCCGTTGTTTACAGCAGCTGGATTTGCTGAGACAGAAATAGTGGAGTTCTTAATCGGATCCGGTCTAACACAATGCTTGGATGCTGATGGCCGCCTATTATTACTTCACAGAACGCGAGCGGACGATCACCTGTCCATCCTTAGCGCTGCTATCATAGGGCAAAAGTTTGGTAACAATTTCTGTCTTCATATATTTAAAAAGTATACATATATAAGATATAGTATAATTTTTGTCTTCCTAATTTCATAAATGCAGAAACAGCTTTACTGTTGCTAGAACTGGATACATCGCTCGCCAACTGGAAGGACACAAATAAAATATCTACTCTTCAACTTCTAGCCGAAATGCCAACTGCTTTTGAGAGTGGATCAGTTCCCATGGGCATATGTAAAAGATTCATCTACAATTGTATGCCCACTCCAACCGCATTACTAGACCTTGCAACATTGCCTACATATATATTTCTTGGCTGAATACCATGGACGTACACATACATATATATTTCTTGGCTGAATACCATGGACGTACACATACATATATATGTTTGAACTCTAAATTATGTTGCAGGCCTTCCTGCTCCAAGTCCCTGCGAGGTAAAGTCAAAGGCAGTTAGTTTGTCCCAGGAAAGGAAGAGAATGGGAGATCTTGAGAGCGGCCAGGGGAGGTACTCATCAGGAGATCAGGGATGTGGCTCGGAGAAGAATCAAAGAGGCGGCCTACTCAACTATTTAAAGATCCCTAAAATCCCTAAAGGTATTGAACACAAATGAGGCCATGCAGTTCTTTTGGTTTCAAGGTTAGATGGTACTATTGAGCTACATTTGTATATCGAGATTAGACCCACTTCTACAATGCAATGAAACACATTAAAGAATCATAAGAATTTTAAATTTCGTGGCATGACCCAATATTTGAATATTACTGAATTGAGCTTACATCGCGTTGTCACTTGAAAAGGTGTATTAATGAATTATTATAGAATTATTTTTAAGATAATAGTTTAAACTTTTACCATCTCAATTTATTTACAGACATAATCCTTCTGCTTGAAACAAATGTGATTCGATTTTATGAAGAGGTTTTGGTTCACATCCTATTATTAGATGCAAATAATCCTTGTGAGTCATCAGAGATAGAGCCTCTTCCTCAGAGAGCCAGATAAACTCTCAATAAATATCCAACAAAAAATATTATTTGGTTCACTCTTATAGTGGCACGACTTAATCAGATGCATTTCTTCTAGCTTCGATGTCTTCTTTTGTTAATGTTTTGTTTTCAGTATGATAATTAATTGTGCTTCCACTAAATTTAGCATTAACTATCATTATTAACATTTCTTTCCATTTCATAATAATGTAGGAGGTTGGCTAGAAAGACTCCGGGACCAGAAAAGAAAGCATGTATTTGCTTTGACACTCGCCGACAGCCTAATAAAGAATGATAAGTCATTGACAAAAGTCACCATAACAAATAAAGAAATAGAAGGGCGAGAAATGGGTATCGAAAAAGGTCAAACTTCTGGGCCGAGTCAAATAGCACAAAATTCTGTAACGCTTTCATCATTAACTACTAAGAAGGAGATGCCATTGTTTACTGCAACTAGAAGGGGAGTAAAAGAGATTGTGGAGTTGATAATACAAGTACATCCTCATGCTATTGACCAGCGCGATAAAAAGAATCGGAGCATTTTGGATGTGGCCGTCATGTATCGCCAGAGAAAGATCTTCGATATTATTGTGGATGGAACAGAATTACCATTGGCTAGAATGCTTCGAGTTGTTGATAACAGCGGCAACACATTGTTGCACCATGTTGCAGATATGAAGAAAAACAGTGGAGGAACCAAGCCTGGGCCTGCACTCCAACTTCAGGAGGAGTTGAAATGGTTTGAGGTGAGCCCTTTTCATCCACTTGTGTCTCTACTTGATACAAGGTTATGCATCTCTTATACCAATCCTATTAAAACATCTTTTTCAACCAAATTATCCAATCCAATTAAGGTACACAGACATGCCGCCTCTCCAAGACGCGAGTAAGAATACTCGAACTTAATTAAGACATCAGCCCGAACCAGTTCTCCTAACCAACTACTGGGGAAAAACTTTAATATTATTCACAATTAAAAATTCTGTGCTCTTTACTAATAACATTTCTGTAATTCGTAGTTTTATTTAACAATACTGATCATATTTATCTCCCAATTTTTGCAGCTAGTGCAAGACAAAATTCTTCCCCATTATGTGGCCCTTCTGAACAAAGAAGGAAAGACTGCAAGAGAGTGCTTCGAAATAGCGCACGAGGAGCAACTGAAAAAGGCACAAAAATGGATCAAAGAGACATCTCAGTCTTGTTCCACTGTAGCTGCACTTGTTTCTACTGTTGTCTTCGCTGCTGCGTATACTGTGCCCGGAGGTTCTGATGAAAAGGGCAAGCCAAACTTCATCAACTCTCCCTATTTTCTGGTTTTCACTGTCACTGATGTTGTCTCCTTGGCAAGCTCCTTGACTTCGCTTGTGATGTTTCTCTCTTTGTTGACCTCTCCATTTGAGCTACCAGACTTCCTCACCTCTCTTCCTCGAAAACTTATTTTTGGCCTCTTCTTCCTCTTCTTTTCTGTGGTAACGAGCATGATATCCTTCGGGGCAACAATTTTGATACTCATTCAAACAGAGAGGAAGTTCACAACATTACTCCTTTCCATTGCTTCATTCTTTCCTGTCCTTGTATTTGGAATAATGCAATTCCCTCTGTTCCTCTCATTTTTGAGCTCTACTTTAAACATTAGCGAGATAAAATCGTCTTGTCCCTTGCCTGCCATGGGGAAAAAAGGCTCCGTCAGAAGATTAATACGGGAGATATGATATCCTGTAGAGGTTTATCCTTTTTATTGTTTTTTTGAACCTCTACCACTGATCATTATATGTTGATCAGTGTAATAGCATGTATGGTATGGTTGCTATCCAGTTTCGTGATATTTACGTGGTTTTACCCTCTTCAATCAAGGCCTTGAAGCCAGGATGTATTGTTATATATAGTTTCTTAAGTTCGTGGTTATGATTACATGCTGAGTTGATCTTAATTTAATTGAGAGTGCCTCTAATTAGTTTTTTATTTGGTATCTTAGATGTTTTACTATTACATTGTTTTGTTTAAGTTTGGATTACTTTTGACAATGTAACAAGTATTTTGGGTTATTTGTTTTTGTTTTATTTAATGATAAGGAGTTTTGAAGTACCATTTGATTTTATTGCTTCGAGGAATATAATATTTTTGGAAGTAGTGAAATGGTGAATAATTTTATATAATTTATTTTATATTATGTATGTTCTAAGACTTAGCACGGGTGCAGTGTCCTTACAATATATACTGCTCCATACCTAAAAAATCACATATTTAATGTTTTTGTATTGAAAAAAATATTGTGTCATCCGCGACAAGTCGCAGGGGCATTAGCTAGTATTATCTAATTGCAGTTGATGTATCCTCAGATATAGAATTGTGCAGATGGCTATTTACATCATGCTATCATTTGACACTTGCTTCTCCATTTCCCCGCAGTTGCTTTATAATTGTTATCCAGATAACTTTATTTTCTTTGCAACTACACAACTGAGAACTGATCCTGTCTTAATTGCAATGGGCTATGAGGAATTTGCTTTTTCCATACTTGCTCAAATGTGCTCAAACATGTTATACACATTACTGATTGTTAAAGTAATGCTTGTTCATAATCTGTATTTGCTGCAGTTGTCCGGCTTATGGGACGTGCAGCTTCTCACATTACTTTGGAGTTTGCCTTGCACACTCATCCAAACATCACCATCATTGGAGAAGAGATGCTTCTTTTAATATGATACTTTAGTTTTGAATATTTGACCGGCTGAGTTTGTTTAACTGGTAATTTATCAGTATATCAGTATCTCTGTGGGAAAAAGCTTGGTTCCATTGTTGATTACTGCTCTGGACTTTTTCAAGTTTTAAGTACCTTGTTTTCCTCCTTTGTTGTATCAAATTATAATCCCAATTTTTTGTTAATTAACTCTTGCAAAGTTATTCCCTGGCCTAACTCATTAGTAATTAGTGCTCAAGCTGATCTGGGAAAGTTGACATTGTGTGTAGAAAAGCTCCTGGGCCAAATCACTTTTGTAATTCTGCAGTTCAGTTATGTTCATTGTAGAAAAGCTTCCCACATACATTCTCTTACCCTGTTTTATCTATTGAAATCTGGAATTATGATTCCAGGTCTGCGAAGATTACAAGATGGAGAAGATGAAGAATTGAAGAGTTACAAATCAAGTTTATGGTTTTCTGTCTAATTACACATTGTATTCAGGATGAATAAATATCCTTTAGTCAATTAGTCAACATTGTTAGTTAATTCAGTTAAAAGTCAAAGTAGTGGATAAGTTGAAATTGTAACAGATTTTTGTAAATCTATCCATTGTAATGTTTTGATTCATATAAATAAAGTTAATGGGATGGCAGTAACCATAAGAAAATATTCTGCCCATGTGTATACGTTCTCTCTGCTCAAATAATCAAATTTACAAGTTCTTCAATTTTCTGGAAAAACTCTTCCCAGTTCTTGATTTCTACAGTGACTGTTCTTCAGGATTGTGAACAGTGCTTTTGGTATTGATTTGAACAGTACCTATTCTTTACAACATTTTTCAGTTCTTTCATCAAAATTACACCAAATTTTCCAGTTCTTTCATCGAATTACAACATTATCTTGTTGCAGGTTGCTGCTAAGAAACTGACGCTGAAAAATGTTACAGATTACATAGTAGATGTAATCTGTAAACTCTCTGATCTTGGATATAATTATGGTGTGATTCTTATTCCTGAAGGTTTAATTGATTTCATTCCTGAGGTAAGTTACCTTTTCTGTAACTTCAGTGGCAGTCTCAATTTTTTTTCTTTTTTTGAGCGCGATGTTCATTTTGATTCTACAGCTATCCCCGTTCAATCAATCATGTTTATTTGATGTTTACCTCTTGTAATTTTGATTCTAAAGCTATCCCCGTGTCAATTAATTTCATGTCTGATTCAACCATTGTTATTAAGCGGGCATCAGTATTCATAACTCTGTTTTTACCTTCAGGTTGCCAAAATTGAGACCGAGAAAATGCTTATTCAAATGGTTGAGACTGAGTTGGAGAAGAGGAAGCAAGAAGTTTCATACAAAAGCCAACAGTCCCACTTCTTCGGGTAATTATAAAAAATAACTAAAAATCACATCTCCATTATGAGTCACTGTTTCCTCTGTCCAATAATATTAAAAGGGAAGAAGATAACAAGGATATTCACAGAGATCCTTCCAGTCAAAACAGAGCACATTAAGCCTGAAATCATGTCTAATATTCTGGCATTCAAGGTTATTGTAACGTTCATCTTTTACATTCAAAGTTCAACAGTTGTGCTGTGTATTGTAACGGTCACCTTTTTTTCTGCTTTCAAAATTGGAACAAATCACTCTGTATATATGTATCAAAAACTGAATCAATAAGGTGTGGAAAAACTTATTCATTGCAAACAGCAACAAAATTCATTTTTTTATATGGTATCAGAGCTCCCAATCTCTAACGAGTCATCGATCCAAATCATCACAATGTCTTCCTCCTCAGATCAAAATCCAAACACCACTCTCAACACCTAACCTTCTTCCGCAACAAACAAATCACTAATTGCATTAAACATCACTGCCCAAATCAATGAAAAGTTAACATTCTCCACCTTTCCCTAATGACGTGCTCAATTTGAAGCACTTCTCATTGCGTATGATTTAATCAACTATGTCGAAGGCATCCTACAGTGTCCCTCCTCCACTGGCACCACTGCTGATGAGTTATGTAAAACTCACTGGATTCGAGAGGATAAGCTTATCCTCAGTGCTATCTTGGCATCCACCTCCCCTTCAATCACACCACTTATTGCTACGGCAAAGACATCTCATGATGCCTGGAAAAAACTCAAAACCTTATATGCTAGCCGATCCCGAACTCGAGCTATGCAGTTGAAAGAAAAACTCACCTTAATCCAGCGTGGAACTCGTTCAATCACAGAATACCTTCACACTGTGAAGGCCTTGGCCGATGAAATCGCCATTATTGAACTGACAAGATAAGAATCTTCTTATCGAGGAGGAATTTTCTAAAACCTTAGACATATCAATAGTTAGAAAAAACAACAAGAGGTGCATTTTACCCTGGGTGAGGTGCTTTAGAGGCGATGCATCCTTTTAATTCATAATTCCCTTCTTATCTAAACTCTTACGGAACAATAAATTTTCTAATTACTGTAATACAAATTACAAGTAGTGACTTTCATTTCCTTTCATTAATAAAAGGGAGAATTCCTTGTTCTTTCCGCCGACACCTTGTCACAATAGATCCCGCCCTGGAAGGACGGTTGACGTGAAACATGCAATATTTATCACTGCTTTTATTTATTTATTTAAGTATTTTAAGTTTGTACTCCATAGGGACCCAAGTGGTCACCATAAGAAACAGAACCAGGAAATGAAAACATTCGAAGAAACACAGAGTCAAAGCAATCAAAACTCTCTTATCTCCAACACTCTGATTTTCATGCTTTAACGCATGCCATTGGCTTGTTCAACAATGTTGTTTGTTTACTGAAACTTTAATGTTTTTGACTTCGTGCTTCACGGCAGGGGAATCACCCTTTATCCTGTAGCTGGTTAGTGATCCTATGCGACTTTGAAGTTGTAGCACTGTAATAATGTATGAGAACAATTAAAGGAAAATGGAAAATGAGGAAGAATTCACTTTCTGCTTTTTTGCTCGTTTATTATTTTAGAAGCAAGAATTTGAATCTCAGTTTCAAGCTGCAATATAATCGTTTAAAAAATGCAATACAGTTTCCTAATCCTGAACTAAGGAAAGAAATCGGACATAAATCTGATTTTAATATATTTTATTTTTATAGTGATTAATTAATCAAGCTATAAAGGTACAAGAAGCAGAGTAACAATATATACCTTTGAAGGAAATAGAAAGTATTATTTAATTATTTAAAAAGAAATTGAAAGGTAAGGCGCGTGCTGAACGTTTGGAATATTTAAAAGCTGATATAAAATTAATATTTATGTAAAGTTTTTAAGTATGAATATTGTTAATCTCAACCCGTCTAAAATATATGTCTGTGTAATATTACATATATGCATATAATATTCCTATTTTTTAATCCAATATAACAAATGCATACCTTAATATTAATAATATATATATATATAGCATTTATAATTTTACCATTCAATATATGTATGCATACCTCAAATATAGATATATTTTCCCTTAATTTTATGCTAAATAATAAATTTACTTTCTTGACATGAATAATTAAGCACCTTTATAAACAATGCTAAATAATTATACTTTATAAACAATGAAAAATAATCACCTCTATAATATGATGAATGCCGTTGATCTCTTTGACTTGTACAAATTTCTGTAAAGAAGATTGAGAAATATAGATGGTAAAAAACACTACACTATTAAGTGATGTTTTATTATCCTTGATAGACTCTTCTACTCAGATTTGAAGACATGCAATGCAATCCTTTGGAAGGATATTTCTCCTCCACAAACTAAATTTATTCTGTGGTTAGATATGCACAATAGATTATGCACCCACTTCTTTTTGGTTAAAAAAGAAATTATTCCATCACTTTTTGAAAGAAAGATTCATGACTTTGATATATCTCTTTTTTTTTTTGAAGATTTTGCAGGCTTATTTGTATTTGTATATGTCAAGAAACCATCTCTCCTAAAAATTTAAGTTGTTGGGTGAGGTTCGAGAATATGATTTATATTTTTCTCTAACACACTCCCTCAAGTGAAAACTTTTTGGGCTTGAAACTTGCACACAGACTCACTCTATCTTGTGCTTGATTTTTATCAAATAGAATAAGGGTAATGAAATTTGAATTCATGACCACTGGATCAATAAAACTTTGATACCATGTTAAGAAATCATCTCACCTAAAAATTTAAACTATTAAGTGAAGTTCTATAATATAATTTATATTATTCTGTAATGATGATAAAGTGTCACCTGGTGACATTTTTCATTGCACTCAAGCAGAAGGAAATGATGTCCCTATGGCTTGTTGGAAATAATAGACTTCAAGGGGAAGTTGTCATGAACATGGAAATCAATTTTATATTCTTTGCTTCTTTAAAGTTGTAGTGTGAACAGTTACGTGAATAGTTAAAGCAGGATTATTCCAAAGGAAAAGGGAAAAGAAGAAATAATTTGTTTTCTTCTTTTTTGCTTCAGAAGCACGAGGTGAATCTCGATTCCTAGCTGCAATAGTATGGCTTTAACAAATGGAATGCATTTTTTAACACTGAATTAAGAGAAAGGTCGGGCATAAACTAATCTAATAATATTTATTTCTCTAATGATCAATTAATCATTATGAAAAAAAGGTTTTCTTGTTGACTTTTCCCTTTTAGCTTCAACATAACACTGCATTCGAAAGAAAACATATATATATATATATATAATAACTGAGAGGATATATTATAATAGCTAGTACCAGCAAGTTGATGGTGAACTAGCAGAAAAAAAAAACGTATAGTCTAAAATACAAAAGAAAAGCAACTTATTGGCGGATGCTAGTATATAAAGACAGATAGAATTAAAGGACAATTCATATTCTTTGCTTCTTGAAAATCGCGGTGCAGTAATAGTAGCTATGTACGGAGAAACATCTCGGAGAAGTAGAGAACAGTTAAAGTAGGATTAAAACAAGGAGTATTTTACTTTCTTGTTTGTTCCTTGTTTATTCTAGAAGGAAGAATGTGAACCTCGATTTGTAGCTGAAATATTATGTAATAATAGTAACTATGTACGGGAAAACAAATGAAAACATCTCATGCTATAAGTTATTTTTGTTTAGATTCTTCCATTTAGATTAGTTAACAAGGCTATAAATAGCCATGCAACCATCACTTGTCATGCTAAGCTTAAAACCTTTGTCCTGAAACTCCCCTCCTTGTATTAATTATATCTCCAATCAACTAAGTTTTTTTCGCATTAGAGTCTTTATGGCTACTATAAATTCATTGCAATCAATCCCTGTGCCACTTCCCATTTTTGATGGTACCGACTATGATATGTGGGAAACAAAAATGAAGACACTCTTCAAGTCTCAAAACCTTTGGGATATTGTTCAGCAAGATCGTAACGAGAAGGAGAATGAGCAGAAGGATGCTAGTGCGCTTTATTTAATTCAACAATCACTAGCTCAAAATGTTTTTGGAAGGATTGCTGAAGCTTCAACAGCAAAGGACGCATGGGATATGTTGAAGAAGGAGTATAATATCGGTGATGCTAAGGTACGCACCATTCAACTCCGAACACTATGACGGGTATTTATCATGGAAAATATCAAAATAAATATTATGATACCGTCAAAGATTATCTAATAGTTATTGATGGAAGGGTTATTGAAAAATTTATAGTCAGTCTTACAAGAAAATCGAAAGACTAATGGGTTCTTTAGAAGCAGTCACATGAGAAAAGACTAAGTAGCTAAGAAGAAGAGTCTGTTGAGAGTGCTTTTTGTTAGAGAATACGTATGGTATACTTAGATACATGTATATACTATTGCTATGTGAGTTGTATTGTATGCAAAAGGTAGTTATGAGAAACTGCTATAAATAAGCACAGTAACTCACGTGTATTGATAGTGAAAAAGTAATACACAACAGAGCATACAAATTCAAATTCTCTTTTTCCCTCCTTTCTCTCTCTTTTACAATCTGCAAGATCATCGTCTTCTTTCTTCAAATCACTACATGAACCAGTGATTATTCACTATCTTTACACTTTTCAGTCTAAGCTCCCGTTGAGTGTTTACTTCCTAATTTTGTTTTCCATTATATTAATGATCGGTCTTGTGAGTTAATATAAATTTGCTTCGGATTTCACGTAACTGTTTATTAGTATGAGTTGAGATTGTACATTAACAGTAGTTACTTCCATGATCTTCCGCAGGGAGAAAATAATAAGTCTATAACGCCTATACCTTGGGATGCAGCCATGAGAGGAGATTGGGAAAGCATGATGGACTACTATCGTGAAGAGGAACATCTCAGAGATCTTTCCTCTCCAGTTACGGACACTTTGGATACTGTCCTTCATCTAGCTGTGCACGACGAGGACGGGAAACAATGTGAAGTTTTACTTGAAATCGTGAGGGAAAAACAATTGTCTGAGACAGAATTTCTCAAGAAAAAAAACAAATATGGAAATACGGCTCTTCACGAGGCAACCATCTATCGCAATTATAAGGCTGTAAAACTCTTGGTAGAATGTTGTCCAGACCTAATTGAAATGAAAAATAACTTAGGTGAAACCCCATTGTTTACAGCAGCTGGATTTGCTAAGACAAAAATAGTGGAGTTTTTAATCCGATCCGGTCTAAAACATTGCTTGGGTGATGATGGCCGCCTATTAGATACTCACCGCAAGCGAACGGGAGATGAGCTGTCCATCCTTAGCGCTGCTATTATAGGGCAAAAGTTTGGTAACAATTTCTGTCTTCATAGAATTCTCATATATAAAAAGTATACATATATAAGATATATTATAATTTTTGTCTTCCTAATTTCATAAATGCAGAAATAGCTTATTTGTTGCTAGAACTGGATACATCGCTCGCCAACTTGAAGGACAAGAATGAAATATCTAGTCTTCAACTTCTAGCCGAAATGCCAACTGCTTTTAAGAGTGGATCAGTTCCCATGGGCATATTTAAAAGATTCATCTACAATCGTATGCCCACTCCAACCGCATTACTAGACCTAGCAATATTGCCTACATATATATATGTAACAGTTTGAACTCTAAATTATGTTGCAGGCCTTCCTGCTCCAAGTCACAGCGAGGTAAAATCAAAGGCAAAACGTTTGTCCCAGGAAAGGAAGAGAATGGGAGATCTTGAGAGCGGCCAGGGGAGGTACTCATCAGGAGATCAGGGATGTGGCTCGGAGAAGAATCAAAGAGGCGGCCTGCTCAACTATTTAAAGATCCGTACAGGTATTGAACACAAATGAGGCCATGCAATTCTTTTGTTTCAAGGTTAGATGGTACTATTTGTATATCGACAATAGGGCCCCACCTACATCATAAGAATTTTAAATTTCGTGGCATGACCCAATATTTGAATATTACTGAATTGAGCTTACATCTCGTTGTCACTTAAAAAGGTGTATTAGTGAATTATTATAAAATTATTTTTAAGATAATAGTTTAAACTTTTATTATCTCAATTTATTTACGGACAAAATCCTTATGCTTGAAACAAATGTGATTCGATTTTATGAAGAGGTTTTGGTTCACATCCAATTTTTAGATGCAAATAATCCTTGTGAGTCATCAGAGGTTTTGGTTCACATCTCGTTTGTCAAAGTTTTGTATTCAATATTATAATTAATTGTGCTTCCACTAAATTTAGCATTAACTATCATTATTAACATTTCTTTCCATTTCATAATAATGTCTAGCTCTCATCTAATATTTAATTTCATTCCCTTTCTTAATTACGATCCTGATGTAGGGCTAGAAGGAATCTCGAAAGAGAAAAGAAAGCATGTATTCGCTTATCAACTCGCCAAAAGCCTAATAAAGAATGATAAGTCATTGAAAAAAGTCAACATACCAGATGGAGACCAAAAAGAAATAGAAATCGAGCTCATTTGCAATGCAAAAGACACTGAAAAAACCAAAAGTCAAATAGCACAAACTTCTGGGACGAGTCAAATAGCTCAAACTTCTGGGACGAGTCAAATAGAACCTAATTCAGGGACGAGTCAAATAACGTTGTCGTCATTAACTACTAAGAAGGAGATGCCATTGTTTACTGCAACTAGAAGGGGAGTAAAAGAGATTGTGGATTTGATAATAAAAGTACATCCTCATGCTATTGACCAGCGCGATAAACTGAATCGGAGCGTTTTGGATGTGGCCGTCATGTATCGCCAGAGAAAGATCTTCGATATTATTGTGAAGGGAAAAAAATTACCATTGGCTAGAATGCGTCGAGTTGTTGATAAAAGCGGCAACACATTGTTGCACCATGTTGCAGATATGAAGAAAAACAGTGGAGGAACCAAGCCTGGGCCTGCACTCCAACTTCAGGAGGAGTTGAAATGGTTTGAGGTGAGCCCTTTTCATCCACTTGTGTCTCTACTTGATACAGGGTTATGCATCTCTTATACCAAACTATCCAATCCAATTAAGGTCTTCCAAAAACCCGTGAAACTGTAAGAAATTCCACTTAATTTGATGCTAATGATACACAGACATGCCGCCTTTCCAAGACGCGAGTAATAAAACTCGAGCTTAATTAAGACATCAGCCTCAACCAGTTCTCCTAACCAACTACTGGGGAAAAACTTTAATATTATTCACAATTAAAAATTATCTGCGCTTTAATAATAACATTTCTGTAAATCGTAGTTGTATTTAACAATATTGATCATATTTATCTCCCAATTTTTGCAGCTAGTTAAAGACAAAATTCCTCCTCATTATGTGCCCCTTCTGAACAAAGAAGGCAAGACTGCAAGAGAGTGCTTCGAAATAGCGCACGAGGAGCAACTGAAAAAGGCACAAAAATGGATCAAAGAGACATCTCAGTCTTGTTCCACTGTAGCTGCACTTGTTTCTACTGTTGTCTTCGCTGCTGCGTATACTGTGCCCGGAGGTTCTGATGAAAAGGGCAAGCCAAACTTCATCAACTCTCCCTATTTTCTGGTTTTCACTGTCACTGATGTTGTCTCCTTGGCAAGCTCCTTGACTTCGCTTGTGATGTTTCTCTCTTTGTTGACCTCTTCATTTGAGCTACCAGAATTCCTCACCTCTCTTCCTCGAAAACTTATTTTTGGCCTCTTCTTCCTCTTCTTTTCTGTGGTAACGAGCATGATATCCTTCGGGGCAACAATTTTGATACTCATTCAAACAGAGAGGAAGTTCACAACATTACTCCTTTCCATTGCTTCATTCCTTCCTGTCTTTGTATTTGGAATAATGCAATTCCCTATGTTCCTCTCATTTTTGAGCTCTACTTTAAACATTCATCACAAGATAAACGGGGGAAAGCTCATCAATCGTCTCCTGTCCCTTGCCTGCCATGGGAAAAAAAGGCTCCGTCAAGAAGATTAATACGGGAAATATAACTGTCATAGAGGTTTATCCTTTTTATTGTTTTTTTGAACCTCTACGTACCATTGATCATTATATGTTGATCAGTGTAATAGCATGTATGGTTGCTATCCAGTTTCGTGATATTTACGTGGTTTTACCCTCTTCAATCAAGGCCTTGAAGCCAGGATGTATTGTTATATATAGTTTCTTAAGTTCGTGGTTATGATTACAAGCTGAGTTGATCTTTAATTGAGAGTGCCTCTAATTAGTTTTTTATTTGGTATCTGAGATGTTTTACTATTACATTGTTTTGTTTAAGTTTGGATTAATTTTGACAATGTAACAAGTATCATGGGTGGGTTGTTTGTTTTTGTTTTATTTAATGATAAGGAGTTTTGAAGTACCATTTGATTTTATTGCTTCGAGGAATATACTATTTTTGGAAGTAATGAAACATTGCATAATTTTACATAATTTATTTTATATTATGTATGTTCTAAGACTTAGCATGTATGGTTGCTATTACAATGCTGGCCATGGACCCAGGATTTAGCTTGTGACAATAAAAGTTATCAAAAAAAAATATATATATATATATATATATATATATATATATATATATATATATATATATATATATCTTCAAGACAAGCACTTTAAGTAAGGAAGCTCTCTCCAAAGAATGAAGCTCTATTGGGTGAAGCCTAAACACCCTATAAGAATTCTTCAACAGTACTTTGAAAATAAATTAAATGTACTTACCAAATCACTAAATCTCACTCTGCAATATACACCTAAATTTGTGTTCCTGCAATGCACAAATCGACTTGATTTCACAAATAAATCATCACATATCAAATTTAAGGGAAGAATTAGAATATTGTTCTATTCTTTTCTAAGAATATTCAAATAAAGATTATACCTTGCTATATATTTTAATAAAATTAAATATTTGTAGCTTGTTTAATTTAGGTGCTAGAAATTAAACAATTTTTGGAGCATAATCGTATGAGAATCCTTGGAATATCCTCCTGGTTTCTCTCCCACCAACTACAACACAAGGTTAGGTGACAGCAAACTCGACAAGAGAGTCCAAACCGTCCATCTATACTCCCACCACGTGTCCAACATTAGCCTGCAATCTTTTCATGTTGCCCAAACTACCCTCAGATCGGCGGGCCAGGCAGCAAAGTATCAACTACCATTCTGGGTCCCCCACATGGTCCTTTAATTAGAAAGACTTGGTCAAATCAATTACTACACTTTACTTTATGTCAAATTAGGGCTTTGTTTTTCGCTTTTTACACTTTTACTTCAGCCTATTTAATTAAATTTTTCCGTATCTTCTTATATTATAAAAATAAAATTCATTTATCATTATCTTATACAAGTACAAGTCAAATCTACATATTTTTTCACCAAAATTATCATCATCAAAATTAAAGTATAGAGAGAGAGAGAAAAGATGCGCCAAAACCAACCCATAAATATCAATTGTTATCCAAAAAGGTTTAATTTAACCAAAAACAAGTAGAAGGGCTGGTTCACAACATTTCAAAACTCCAAGGACTAATTTTGGGGGAGGAGAATCCAATGATTCGAAACCGTAACACAATTATAGAGCCTTTTAACACACTCTCACTCTCTCTTGCAACATAATAGAAACAGAGTGTAGTTAGGTGTAACCACTAAAGATGGCTCCCCCTTTTGTAATCAGTGGCGACGTCGCCGCCTCTTCCGTCAAGTACGCTCCGGCCACTGGACGCGTCGCTTCGGTTTACAGCGAAGTTCAATCGAGCCGCATTGATCACGCTCTCCCTCTCCCTTCTGTCCCTTTCCAAATCGTCGAAGGTCCTCCTAGCTCCGCTGCCGGCAACCCGGGTCAGTTTTTTTCTCTAATCTACTAGATCAATCAATATTATCGTCATTAAACTCTTGATTAATCAATTAATCTCTAAAGTTTTGAATTTTTTTTTTGCTTTTGGTGTGGTGTGTTTGGCAGATGAGATAGCGAAGCTGTTTCCGAATGTGTATGGGCAGCCATCAGCAATGTTGGTGCCAAACAAAGTGGATACATTGAGCTCAGATCAGAAGTTGAGGATTGGTGTCGTTTTGTCCGGTGGACAAGCACCTGGTTAGATGGTACTATTTGTATATCGACAATAGGCCCACCTACATCATAAGAATTTTAAATTTCGTGGCATGACCCAATATTTGAATATTACTGAATTGAGCTTACATCTCGTTGTCACTTAAAAAGGTTTATTAGTGAATTAATATAAAATTATTTTTAAGATAATAGTTTAAACTTTTATTATCTCAATTTATTTACGGACAAAATCCTTATGCTTGAAACAAATGTGATTCGATTTTATGAAGAGGTTTTGGGTCACATCCAATTTTTAGATGCAAATAATCCTTGTGAGTCATCAGAGGTTTTGGTTCACATCTCGTTTGTCAAAGTTTTGTATTCAATATTATAATTAATTGTGCTTCCACTAAATTTAGCATTAACTATCATTATTAACATTTCTTTCCATTTGATAATAATGTCTACTCTCATCTAATATTTAATTTCATTCCCTTTCTTAATTACGATCCTGATGTAGGGCTAAAAGGAATCTGGAAAGAGAAAAGAAAGCATGTATTTGCTTATCAACTCGCCGAAAGCCTAATAAAGAATGATAAGTCATTGAAAAAAGTCACCATACCAGATGGAGACCAAAAAGAAATAGAAATCGAGCTCATTTGCAATGCAAAAGACACTGAAAAAACCCAAAGTCAAATAGCACAAACTTCTGGGACGAGTCAAATAGCTCAAACTTCTGAACCGAGTCAAATAACGTCGTTGTCGTCATTAACTACTAAGAAGGAGATGCCATTGTTTACTGCAACTAGAAGGGGAGTAAAAGAGATTGTGAAGTTTATAATAAAAGTACATCCTCATGCTATGGACAAGGGTGATGACATGGGTAGGAGCATTTTGGATGTGGCCGTCATGTATCGCCAGCAAAAGATCTTCGATATGATTGTGATAAAAAAGGAAGTGCTATTGGCTAGAATGCGTCGAGTTGTTGATAAAAGCGGCAACACATTGTTGCACCATGTTGCAGATATGAAGAAAAACAGTGGAGTAACCAAGCCTGGGCCTGCACTCCAACTTCAGGAGGAGTTGAAATGGTTTGAGGTGAGCCCTTTTCATCCACTTGTGTCTCTACTTGATACAAGGTTATGCCTCTCTTATACCAATCCTATTAAACCATCTGTTTCAACCAAATTATCCAATCCAATTAAGGTTTTACAAAAAACTGTAAGAAATTCCACTTTGATGCTAATGATACACAGACATGCCGCCTTTCCAAGACGCGAGTAATTAATAAAACTCGAGCTTAATTAAGACATCAGCCTGATCAACCAGTTCTCCTAACCAACTACTGGGGAAAAACTTTACTATTATTCACAATTAAAAATTATCTGCGCTTTAATAATAACATTTCTGTAATTCGTGGTTTTATATATCTCCCAATTTTTGCAGCGAGTGGAAAAGGTCATTCCTCGTCATTACGTGCCCCTTCTGAACAAAGAAGGAAAGACGGCAAAAAAGTGCTTCGAAATAGCGCACGAGGAGCAACTGCAAAAGGCACAAACATGGATCAAAGAAACATCTCAGTCTTGTTCCTCTGTAGCTGCAGGAGTTGCTGCTGTTGTCTTCGCTGCTGCCTATACTGTGCCCGGAGGTTCTGATGAAAAGGGCAAGCCCATCTTCATCAACTCTCCCTATTTTCTGGTTTTCACTGTCACTGATGCTGTCTCCTTAGCAAGCTCCTTGTCTTCGCTGGTGATGTTTCTCTCTTTGTTGACCTCTGCATTTGAGCTACCAGAATTCCTCACCTCTCTTCCTCGAAAACTTATTTTTGGCCTCTTCTTCCTCTTCTTGTCTGTGGTAACGAGCATGATAACCTTTGGGGCAACAATTTTGATACTCATTCAAACAGAGAGGAAGTTCACAACATTACTTCTTTCCATTGCTTCATTCTTTCCTGTCCTTGTATTTGGAATAATGCAATTCCCTACGTTCCTCTCATTTTTGAGCTCTACTTTAAACATTCTCAAGATAAAATGGTCTCTTGTCACTTACCTGCCATGGGGAAAAAGGCTCCGTCAAGAAGATTAATACGGGAGATATAACTGACATATATAGAGGTTTATCCTTTTTATTGTTTTTTTGAACCTCTACCACTTATCATCATATGTTGATCACTGTAATAGCATGTATGGTTGCTATCCAGTTTCGTGATATTTATGCGTGGTTTTACCCTCATCAATCATGGCCTTGAAGCCAGTATGTATTATTATATATAGTGTGTCTTAAGTTCGTGGTTATGATTAAATGTTGAGTGATCTTTAATTGAGAGTTCCTTGTTCTTTTTTTTATTGGTGGGCGTTGCTTCCATGAGGCTTGCCTTTTAGTTTTTTACGAGCTGATTAGCCCGTTTCGCTGGGCATTTTTATCAATGTAGAAAATTAATTGATTTTATAAATGTTGTATTTTGTTATTTTAATATTTAATTAGTATAATTGTAATTGATAAAATATGCTAAAAATGGTTTTTTTCAACCAATATGTGATTGAATATTGTTATTGGTAAAAAACTTTTGATAAAATTTGTTAGAAAATTTGCTAAGACGGTTAAATGATTTATAAAAAATTGTTGTCACGGATACTCTGGTTAAAAAAACAAAACAACAAAAGAAACCCGGTTAAAAAAGAACAACTGAGTTGGACAGTAAAAAATCAAAAATACATGTGAAAAAAAGGTTACTGTTTATTAAAAGAAACAAACAAAGGGTCTAAAATATAAATTTAAATTCAAAGCAAAGTTTTTTTTATAAGATTTATTCATCATATTATTATATTAAATATCTTTAAGAATGCCGATATTATTATTTTTTTTAAGAAATTGTAGGTCATTTTTTTCTCTCTTTATATATTTTTAGGCGATAATATTAAATAAATATTAAACACATATACTTAGTCTGACATATTATATAGTGTGATCGAAATGGAAAGTGATTTTTATATTTTTTAATTGTAGATAACCTAGGTAAATTTGTTAAAAAAAAACAATATGAGTTGTATTTTTTCCCCAGTAATATTAGATCTGACACATTATAAATAAAAACATTGCAATATTTTTCAAAAAAGGAATATATATTTTTTGCGTGCTATAATTATTTATTTGCTGTCTAAAAAGAACAGTGTAGTCGAAACAGAAAGTGCCTAATATATTTTTTAATTGTATATAATCTAGGCAAATTTGTTAACCTTTTATTTTTTTGAGTTGTATTTTTCCCCGGGTAATATTACTATTATTATTATTATTACTATTATTATTATTATTATTATTACTATTATTATTATTATTCTTATTGTGTCAAGCACAAAATTAAAATTCGAAGACAAATTTTTTTTATGTTATCCGATTTATTAATTATATCATTATATTAAATGTATTTAAGAATACTGATATTAATTTTTTTTATTCAAAAAATCCTAGGTCATGTTTTCTTCTCCTTATATATATTCCTATGAGATAATATTCAATAAATATTAGAACATATAATTAATGAAAGACTAAAAATATCCTATAAACTTTAACAAAAGGGAAAAAATAAAATATCATTGTCATTACTGTCAAAACAATAATAATTATTAAATTACACGGAGAAAAAAAAAACATTAACAAAAGAGCAAGCAAGAAAAACAATCAAATTATTATTATTATTATTATTATTATTATTATTATTATTATTATTATTATTATTATTATTATTATTACTATTACTATTATTTTATTCTTATTGTGTCAAGCACAAAATTAAAATTCGAAGACAAATTTTTTTTTATGTTATCCGATTTATTAATTATATCATTATATTAAATGTATTTAAGAATACTGATATTAATTTTTTTTATTCAAAAAATCCTAGGTCATGTTTTCTTCTCCTTATATATATTCCTATGAGATAATATTCAATAAATATTAGAACATATAATTAATGAAAGACTAAAAATATCCTATAAACTTTAACAAAAGGGAAAAAATAAAATATCATTGCCATTACTGTCAAAACAATAATAATTATTAAATTACACGGAGAAAAAAAAACATTAACAAAAGAGCAAGCAAGAAAAACAATCAAATTATTATTATTATTATTATTATTATTATTATTATTATTATTATTATTATTATTGTGTCAAGCACAAAATTAAAATTCGAAGACAAATTTTTTTTTATGTTATCCGATTTATTAATTATATCATTATATTAAATGTATTTAAGAATACTGATATTAATTTTTTTTATTCAAAAAATCCTAGGTCATGTTTTCTTCTCCTTATATATATTTCTATGAGATAATATTCAATAAATATTAGAACATATAATTAATGAAAGACTAAAAATATCCTATAAACTTTAACAAAAGGAATAAAATAAAATATCATTGCCATTACTGTCAAAACAATAATAATTATTAAATTATACGGAGAAAAAAAAACATTAACAAAAGAGTAAGTAAGAAAAACAATCAAACAATTATTATTATTATTATTATTATTATTATTATTATTATTATTATTATTATTATTATTATTATTATTATTATGTTAAGTACACTTATATATACATGGACAAAAGTAGGGAATATTCTAGAAATATAAAAAAATAAAAGTATAAGGGCTGAAATGAAAATCAAATATAAAGGGATTAAATTGAAAAATTAAAAGTCCAAGGGCTGAAATGGAAACCATATTTATTATGAATTTCAATCAAAGGACATAGTTGAAAAATCAAAACTTGTGTACCGAATTTATTGAGCTATTTAGACACAAACCGGAAATTAAAAGTAGAAGGACCGAACTGAAACTATATATTACACTGATTTTAAATTTAAGGACGCAATTGAAACAAATCAAAACTAATATAATTGAATTAAGGGCCAAAACAATAAATTCGGGCGTTCAGGGACTGAAATGAACTTTGCCAAAAACACTACCTCGCTGACGTCAGCATGCGCAGGAGGAGAGAGAAATGAGGGGGGGAAATTCAAACGCCCATTGACACGTACCTGGGAACAACATGTTTACACGCGCCGCTCCATGTGGAAGAGAGCATGGCGAAACATCGTTCTAGACGGCGGTTGATAATTTTTGGACGCCGTATGACGCCGCACGCGCCGCCCGAAACACGCGTGCGCGCGGAAATGGATGGCGCGTGATGGGACGCGCCAACAGTAACCCGGAGCGAATAATAATAAAAAAAATGGCTAATTACCGTGTTAGCCCTCCGACCCTGTGCGTTATTTTGTCGTCATCGAGGGCTAAAACGGTGATTGCACTGTTTGAAGAAATTTAAAAAAAAAAAAAAACCGCCCGGACGAACCGGGCCGGACCGAACCGGAATGGTCAATTACCTCGGGGCCCCTGAAACCGGCGGCGTTTTCTGTCTTTTTCGGGGGCTAATTTCGTTATTACACTGTTCATAGGCAGAAAAAACAAAAAAAAAAAGGGTGGACGAATTCGCGCGACGCACGGAGGAGAAAGCTCGCGTCCACAGTGCTTCTGAGTGTGTATGAACAGTGTTTTCAACAGTAAATTTCGTTTTCTTTTAGGTATATGTTAATTTGATATATTAGATGTTTTACTATTACATTGTTTTATTTAAGTTTGGATATTGACAATGTAACAAGTATTATGGGTTATTTGTTTTTGAAGTACCATTTGATTTATTGTTTTGAGGGACGTGTATCTCTTGTAAGAGTCTATGAAAGTCGGGGTTTTAGTTGTCTATCTAGATTTACAAAATACATTTTTTCTAGAAGATAGTGTTTTTTCGAATCCAAAAAAATAATAATTTTTGGAGGTAATGAAATATTGCATAATTTTATATAATTTATTTTATAACATGTATGTTCTAAGGCTTAGCATGAGTGCGGTGTCCATACAAGACTGCTCTTACATTGCTGGTCATGGACCCAGGATTTAGCTTGTGACATTAAAAGTAATCAAAATAATATTATATTCTTCAAGACAAGCACTTTAGTCTCCTGGGTGAAGCCTAGACACTCTAGAAGAATTCTTCAACACTACTTTGAAAATAAATAAAATGTAATCTTCAAAGCATCAAACCACTAAATCTCACTTTGCAATATACACCTAACTTTATGTTTCTGTGATGCACAAATCGTGACTTGATTTCACAAATAAATTAAGTCACCACATATCAAATTTAAGGGGAGAATTAAAATAGTGCTCTATTTTTTTCTAAGAATATTTCAAATAAAGATTACACCTAGCTATATATTTTAATAAAATTAAATATTTGTAGCTTGTTTAATTTAGGTGCTAGAAATTATGTGCACAATTTGAAAGTAAAATAAATGTTTGCGAGAGAACAAGCAAACAGATGAAAAAGACTAATTAATAAAAATTAACAAACAGCATAAACACCAATGATTATATAACCAACGAGCAGTGATGTTGTTGATTCTGGCCCGGTGCTGCATCTGGCTGTTCTTTCTACATTTGTAAACAAAAACAGGATGACTTGTACCTGAAATTTTGATTTCCAGCGAGCAGCTTTTGCCGGATCATCATGTTAAGTCAGCTATACCTGTTGCCAATCTGCCGCCCGCACCATTTGGCTCTCTTGCTACTGAATTTGTGTCATGACTACATGTGTTTAATCAGCATATGCTCAACTCAATCAAACTGCAGGGTGTGGGGCTTGAGAATAGTTCACTGAGGGAAGAAAGCTGGACTTCGTTAATATGCCACTATTGCAAAGCTAAGATTATTCCAATTAAGAACCTGGCGTGCGTAACATGGGAATTTTTGTGACACTTCACTAATGAAACAGAATTAGTCAACACAAAGGTTATTCCTCCACATCCCACTTAACACAAAGGTCAACCAGTTGAGACTGAGCAATCACGTGAAGTAAGTTGAAACAGCCGATCGGTTGAGAAATGATCAACTGGTTTAGTTGGCAGAATACAATTCTTCTTAAGATAGGGATTTTCTTGTATTAGTTTAATTTCTTGATTGTCTAGCACTTAATGCCTGTAAATAGACTTGTAATCAAAATCATAATTAAAAAGTATATAGATGTATAAAGATGAACTTATAGTAATGCTTGTTCATAATCTGTGCTTGCTGCAGTTGTCCGGATTATGGGACGTGCAGCTTCTCGCATTACTTTGGAGTGTGCCTTGCAAACTCATCCAAACATCACCATCATTGGAGAAGAGGTGCTTCTTTTAATATGCTTCTTTAGTTTTGAATATTTGACCGGCTGAGTTTGTTTAACTGGTAATTTATCAGTATATCAGTATCTCTGTAGGAAAAAACTTGGTTCCATTCTTGGTGACTGCTTTGGAGTTTGTCAAGTTTAAAGTACCTTGTTTTCCTCCTTTGTTGTATCAAATTATGATCCCCATTTTTTGTTAGTTAACTCTTCCAAAGTGATTCCCTGGCCTAACTCATTAGTAATTAATGCTCAAGCTGATCTGGGAAAGTTGACGTTCTGTGTAGAAAATCTGTTGGGCAAAATCACTTTTGTAATTTCTGCAGTTCAGTTATGTTCATTGTAGAAAAGCTTCCCGTATACATTCTCTTACCCTGTTTTATCTTGTTGCAGGTTGCTGCTAAGAAGCTGACGCTGAAAAATGTAACAGATTACATAGTAAATGTAATCTGTACACGCTCTGATCTTGGATATAATTATGGTGTGATTCTTATTCCTGAAGGTTTAATTGATTTCATTCCTGAGGTTAGTTACCTTTTCTGTAACTTCAGTGGCAGTGTCAATTGTTTTTCTTAATTTGAGCGTGATGTTCATTTTGATTCTACAGCTATCCCCGTTCAGTCAATCATGTTTATTGGATGTTTACCTTTTGTAGCTACAGTGGCAATGTCAATTTTATTTATTTATTTAAATGCAATGATCATTTTGATTCTACGGCTATCCCTGTTCAATTTATCATGTTCATTGGATGTATCTTTTCGGGTTCAGCAGCTTATAGCAGAACTGAATGAGGCTTTGGCCCATGATGTCGTAGATGAAGGCGGGCAATGGAAAAAGAAACTCACAAATCAATCTCTGCTGCTTTTTGAATTTTTACCACCAGCAATTCAAGAACAATTGATGCATGAAAGAGATCCACATGGAAATGTCCAGGTATTTATTATGTATACCGTTTCATGTCTGATTTCAACCATTGCAATTAAGCTTGCATCATTATTCATAACTCTGTTTTTACCTTCAGGTTGCCAAAATTGAGACCGAGAAAATGCTTATTCAAATGGTTGAGACTGAGTTGGAGAAGAGGAAGCAAGAAGGTTCATACGAAAGCCAACAGTCCCACTTCTTCGGGTAATTATAAAAATTAACTAAAAATCACATCTCCATTTTGAGTCACTATTTCATCTGTCCAATAATATTACATGATCTGTTTGAAGACATTGTTCCTATCCTGGAAAAACAGGGTTGATATCATCAGTGAGTGACTCTATCCTTCTAGTTTTATTTTTGGCTTTTTTTAGTGGTACCGGACTTACTAAAATTTCATGCTACTCTTGACTTATTGTAACATCAAAGTTCTGAAACTACTGATTTAGTATCTTAATTTGATAATGTAAAGAGTGGCCAACTTAGGGGTCGGAATTTGAGGTTGGCAGGGGTGGAATTGAAATAAGTGAAACTTTAGAGGCACTTAAGGTTATAATTAGAAGGGATTATAAGAGCATATACTCCATTGAAATTTATCAAATCCCAATTAAAAAAACATAATCTCACCTAGACGTGGCATCGTTTGACAATGAGAAAGAGAAGGTAAATGACATGTCGTTCATTCTTTACATTTTTTTTATTTAAGTATTTTAAATCTGTAATTGAACAGATCCAGGAAATGAAAACATTCGAAGAAAACAGAGTCAAAGCAATCAAAACTCTCTGATCTCCAACACTCTGATTCGTTCGTGCTTTAACGCATGCCATTGGCTTGTTCAAGAATGTTGTTTGTGTACTGAAACTTTAATGTTTTTGACTTCATGCTTCACGGCAGGGGAATCACCCTTTATCCAGCAGCTGGTTAGTGATCGTATGCGTCTTTAAAGTTGTAGCACTGTAATAATGTATGAGAACAATTAGAGGAAAATGGAAAGAGAGGAAGAATTCACTTTCGTTTATTATTTTAGAAGCAAGAATTTGAATCTCAATTTCAAGCTGCAATATTATGGTTTAAAAAATGCAATACAGTTTCCTAATCCTGAACTAAGAAAAGAAATCGGACATAAATCTAATTGACAGTTGTCGAAATCTCCACAAATTAATTCTGATTTTTCTATTATCAAAACGATAATTTTAGTTTTATGATGGTAGAGATCATGTCAAACCCAAGAGAAATTGATTTATTTTCCTATAAATATCAAATTCAAAAGAAGAGGGTGGTGTGAATCAACAAGAATTAAATAAATAAAAGTGCTAAATCTTAACGAAGGTTAATCAAAATGTTGGCAACTTGGTTCAAAAAGTATAATGTAAAAGGAATACAAATAGATGTATATTTTGTACTTGTCACTAATCTTAATATATTTTATTTCTATTGTGATCAATTAATCAAGCTATAAAGGTACAAAAAGCAGAGTAACAATATATACCTTTGAAGGAAAAAGAAAGTATTAGTTAATTATTTAAAAAGAAATTGAAAGGTAAGGTGGGTGCTGATCGTTTGGAATATTTAAAAGCTGATATAAAATTAATATTTATGTAAAGTTTTTACGTATAAATATTGTTAATCTCAACCCGTCTAAAATATATGTCTGTATAATATACATATATGCATATAATATTCATATTTTTTAATCCAATATAACAAATGCATACCTTAATATATATATAGCATTCATAATTTTACCATTCAATATATGTATGCATACCTCAAATATAGATATATTATTCCTTAATTTTATGGTAAATAATAAATTTACTATCTTGACATCAATAATTAAGCACCTTTATAAACAATGCTAAATAATTATACTTTATAAACAATGAAAAATAAGCACCTCCATAATATGATGAATGTCGTTGATCTCTTTGACTTGTACAAATTTCTGTAAAGAAGATAGAGAAATATAGATGGTAAAAAACACTACACTATTAAGTGATGTTTTATTATCCTTGATAGACTCTTCTACTCAGATTTGAAGACATGCAATGCAATTAATCCTTTGGAAGGATATTTCTCCTCCACAGACTAAATTTATTCTGTGGTTAGATATGCACAATAGATTATGCACCCACTTCTTTTTGGTTAAAAAAGAAATTATTCCATAACTTTTTGAAAGAAAGATTCATGACTTTGATATATCTCATTTTTTTAGAAGATTTTGCAGGGTTATTTGTATTTGTACATGTCAAGGAATCATCTCACCTAAAAGGTTAAGTTGTTAGGTGAGGTTCTAAAAAATGATTAATATTATTTTCTAACACACTTCCTCAAGTGAAAGTCTTTTGAGCTTGAAACTTGCATACAGACTCACTCTACCTTGTGCTTGATTTTTATCAAATAGAATAAAGGTAGTGAGATTCCAACTCGTGACCACTGGGTCACCAAGGCTCTGATACCATGTCAAGAAATCATCTCACCTAAAAATTTAAGTTATTAAATAAAATTTCATAATATAATTTATATAATTCTCTAACGGTATAAAGAGTGTCAGCTGACGACATTTCCATTGCACTCAAACATAAGGAAATGATGTCCATGTGGCTTGTTGGAAATCTACAGGCTTCAAGGAGAAGTTGTCATGAACATGGAAATCAATTTTATATTCTTTGCTTCTTCAAAGTTGTGGTGTGATAATTGCAAATGAGAAGCTCTCTTGTTCTAGCAGTTACGTGAAAGCAGGATCATTCGAAAAGGAAAAGGGAAAAGAAGAAATACTTTGCTTTCCTCTTTTTTGCTTAAGAAGCACAAGGTGAATCTCGATTCCTAGCTGCAATAGCATGGTTTTAACAAATGGAATGCATTTTTTAACACTGAATTAAGAGAAAGGTCGGGCATGAATCTAATCTAATAATATTTATTACCCTAATGATCAATTAATCATTGTGAAAACAAGATTTTCTTGTTGACTTTTCCCTTTTAGGTTGAACATAACACTGAATTCGAAAGAAAACTTCTATATATATATATATATATATATATATATATATATATATATATATATATATATATAATAGCAAAAGAAAAACCATATAGTCTGAAATACAAAAGAAAAGGCAACTTATTGGCGGATGGTAGTAGATACAGACAAAGAATTAAAGAACAATTTCATATTCTTTGCTTCTTTAGAGTCGCGGTGCAGTAATAGTAACTATGTACGCAAAAAATCTCGGAGAACAGTCAAAGTAGGATTAAAACAAGGAGTATTTTACTTTCTTGCTTGTTCCTTGTTTATTATACAAGGAAGAATGTGAGCCTCAATTTGTAGCTGAAATATGATGTAATAATAGTAACTATGTATGGAAAAACAAATGAAAACATCTCCTGTTAGTTATTCTTGTATTACAAACTACAGCTTAAAGTGCTAATAATGTCATCCGAGCAAGCTACTCCATAACTGCTCATCAAATCCATCAAATAGAAATAGAAATACTGTCATAAATATTGATAAATTTTAGTGAAATTTACTAACAAAAGATTTTCTCCCTGGGTCTCTCAGTGAACACCAATGGCAATTTTACATCGGTGTATACAAAAGGAATTAAAATAGAAAAATAATGAATGAAAAAAAACGTTTAATTGTTATAAATCATATTACTGATAAAATAAACATGTAGTTAACATTCATCAGTTAATCTGTCTATAATATTTAAGTTATGACCTGACGAACGACGTCCTCTCCCCTTCATCATTTATTCTTCGATCTTCTTCTATTTTTCTTTGCAAATAACAACCACCCCTCTGTTTCATCACTATAAATCAAACCACACCGACACTCATTTTTAAAATGTTTTTTTTTGACATTTTGATATTTATATGTAATTTGTTTGTGTGTGTACTTATTTTATAGCTTTTTTCTATAGAAAAAATCATTATATAAATGTGTGTATTTAGTGTTCATTTGAGATTTAAAAAAAAAATATATCTGTTTGTAATTTAATTGGTTCTTCCATTTAGATTAGTTAAGAAGGCTATAAATAGCCATGCAACCATCACTTGTCATGCTAAGCTTAAAACCTTTGTCCTAAAACTCCCCTCCTTGTATTATATCTCCAATCAACTAAGTTTTTTTCGCATTAGAGTCTTTATGGCTACTATAAATTCATTGCAATCAATCCCTGTGCCACTTCCCATTTTTGATGGTACCGACTATGATATGTGGGAAACAAAAATGAAGACACTCTTCAAGTCTCAAAACCTTTGGGATATTGTTCAGCAAGATCGTAACGAGAAGGAGAATGAGCAGAAGGATGCTAGTGCGCTTTATTTAATTCAACAATCACTAGCTCAAAATGTTTTTGGAAGGATTGCTGAAGCTTCAACAGCAAAGGACGCATGGGATATGTTACGGAAGGAGTTTCTCGGTGATCCTCAGGTACGCACCATTCAACTCCGAATACTATGACGGGTATTTATCATGGAAAATATCAAAATAAATATTATGATACAGTCAAAGATTATCATGGAAGAATTAAAGTAGTGGTAAATCAAACAAGATCTCTAATAGAAAATATTATTGATGGAAGGGTTATTGAAAAATTTCTAGTCAGTCTTACAAGAAAATCGAAAGACTAATGGGTTCTATCGAAACTAATGGGTTCTTTAGAAGCAGTCACATGAGAAAAGACTAAGTAGCTAAGAAGAAGAGTCTGTTGAGAGTGCTTTTTGTTAGAGTATACGTATGGTATACTTAGATACATGTATATACTATTGCTATGTGAGTTGTATTGTATGCAAAAGGTAGTTATGAGAAACTGCTATAAATAAGCACAGTAACTCACGTGTATTGATAGTGAAAAAGTATACACAACAGAGCATACAAATTCAAATTCTCTTTTTCCCTCCTTTCTCTCTCTTTTACAATCTGCAAGATCATCGTCTTCTTTCTTCAAATCACTACATTTACCTGTGATTATTATTCACTATCTTTACA